>CAJHUC010000829.1:0-108136 GCA_905146915.1 Ostreobium quekettii | reverse complement strand
AGAGGACAATAGACAACTTGGCCATTGCAAGAGAATCTATATTTCAGATGCGCCAAGCTTGCAACAATAAAAAAACGCCCTAGATTAAAGCAAACGCGGCCAATTGTTGTACACAAGAATGTCGGCAACACCGTGCAGCATACTGCAAGCGATGATCCTCAAAAAGTGTGATAGCAATGGCATAAAAATGTTAAAAGTGTGTAGCAGTACCTATATGTTGTCTGCAACAAGGTTGGCAATGAATTTTGTTGCATTGGGTTAGGGCGTACCGAAATATGGCTAATGCAGCAATGAGGAGAATCGGGAGCCGGCATGAAATTGAACTAGGGCGTTGTTGTAAAAGTTATTAAATGCCATGTTGAATGGTGGCGACGAACATAATAAAGTCCACATCAACTTAAATCAACCAAAATGTCCGAATATGGTGGCAGATTCATTAATTGAGCTGATCTTGCCAAGTTCTAGCAATGATTCGAGATCGGACACGAATTATGAAAAAGAGGTAGTATCGATCTTTTTTAAAATGCTTTCATGCTTGTATGGTTTCCATTGTTTCTTCTTTCATTATTGTAACTAACCTCTTCTTTGAGTATTTTAGGGTCCTTTTCATCTCAATGACGTATTGCAGCAGTTCTCTGTAATACAGGTACTAACATTGCCGCAATAGCTTTGTCAAAAATCGACGGTGTTCTGTTGCCGCCTTCTGGGCTTTTCAGCACTTGCTCACATGCATGACGTGCAGAAGTGCGTTGCATCATGTTCGCACAGGCAATTTGGAGCTGCTCCAGAGCACACAGCTCTAGTAGTGGAGAGAAGATGAGATCGAAGGAGACGGGAAGCCTTCACAAACCAGCTGGGGAGCCTGCCCTAAGAGATTCCACTCCAACTCGCCCATAGCAGTGCACACCGAAAGACACAACTCCCCAGAAGATCCCCACCAGTGACTTGTTCAGATAATTCTACATGAACGCCAAGAAATTCATTTGCAGCGGGTCCAAGTATCGCTGCCACCTGAAAATTGAATCGATATGTTCCGCTGGACAAGTGCCGATCTGAATTGGAGGTTGCGTGGAGGCCGGGTGCATCGTCGCAGAAAGGTTGTTTGTCGACCGAATTGAACCTGGTGCAAAACACGATGAGGATTCATTGCATATCGAGCTGGTAGAGCTGACAGGGGCAATTCAGGCGATACGTTCAGGCACATTTTGAGCGCCAGTGTCGACTCAGTATTCGGAAGTGAATTTTTAATCGCTCTGAGAGGGACTGGGAAAAAGCGGTGGAGGATTGCGAATCACAGAGCGAAGTTCGGTACATAGAAAGTTATATTCTGTCATTTCTCATTGATGAAAATTGATGTTTGATGTGTGGCAGTTCAACCCTACCCAGCCCGAATGCGATTTCACTCCAGAAAAGAGAGTGCAGTGAGTCGGAACTCGTTTTGCGACATTGGTTTCGAGCAACGAACCATGCGATTGTACATTTTTGGCAGCTGTTACGAGCCAGGAATATTGTACACTGTATTTTTGGTCGGTTGGGAGGGATGGACCACATTGAAACGACAGGGACCAATCTGAAGGTATGTTTGCCCTTGAATTTGCGGCATTCGCCGAGCAAAGCAGTTGCACACACCTATGGATGCGAGTCGATAATAATGAAGTTGTCATGTCGGCTTTACGTTTCAGTGGCTGAAAATGCCGTTCATTACCAAATAGAATTGGAAGGATCTATGAAATTTGCTTACTGGAATATGGTCATCTCTTATGTCTAAGATTGGACCGCACCTGTGTGCGGTGCATTCGCATCTGAGAAGTGCTTTCTGTGCAGTCAATAATTGGAATATTCCCCACCCAATCAGTTAATCTCGTTTGCCCCATTCTGTGTTTGATTTGAATTTTTTTGGTATACTATGCTGCAAGTGTCGCTGCTGATATCATCTACTTCTTCTTTCTGGAATTTAATATCGCCTTTTGATAGAGAGGCCGCATTCCTTTTCAAGCTCGTTATTTTATGCCGCAAATTGGAGTACGGCACCACCTAATGCGCTCTTTAATTGCCAATTTTTTTTGTAGATCATGTATTATTACGGCAAATTTAGCAGGCCATCAAATACGGCCCCCTCCAGACCGTAATTTGACCCATCGCAGGGATGTGCTGGCATGGCTGGCGGTGGCGCTCCACGTCCAGGAGCGCCCCACTCTTGAGTGCAGCCTTTCCCATGGATTCGTGAGCGCCGTGAAAGTAGAGCTTCTCACGGAACTCGTGCTCCCGCCCAGTGGCCGACAACCATCGTGGTGGAGCTCTGGCAGAAACGGCACCGGGATCTGTTTGTCGCCATCTCCGATGTCCGGGAGTTCGACCCATAGTGTGCAGCGACACAGGGGCCTGTGTAGAATCCACCCCTTCTAGTAGGTTCTTAGGTATCCTGTGCGGTGAAGACTCTCTGTCCCGACGCGGCTTGCAAGCAAGTGGCATGACCGGAGCATAGACATGCCTCTCAACAAACCACGAACTCCCGCCGGTCTCAGCCGTGCAAGGTTTTGATGGCAGATGGCAGTATCTGAGCGGCTAGCCTTGCAGTATCCTTTGTTGCTGATTTCTGAAGTTTCGGACGGTGGCATTTTTCCGAAGCGTTGCGAACAGCCCCCGCAGTCCTTTGGGGAGGGTGCGCCCGCGACAGCCATTTTTGGTGATCTTTGTGCTCCTGTGCAGAAGAATGAACACCTTCCCTCCAAACTTTTCACAGCTTTGCAAGCCTTGCGCGTACTATCAATGGTGGCGGAGTGCGCTGAAAATTACCTTGATCGTGAACTCGCCCGATTTTGGGATTTTCCATCTCCGGATGTGCATTTGGTTGGACAATGAAATCCACGGTGGGGATCGACGATCGGGTGGTTGATTCCGCTCTTCTCAACGGGTGAGACGAGCTCTCCATGGTGGCGCCAAACTGCTTGCATTGTTCAAAGCCCCGCCTTGACATGTCTGGGCATAGTTTGACAACCACTGGGTCGCTTGCATTGTTTGAGGTCACTATGAACAACAAGATGCGTCAGAGGTTTTCAGATCAAATTTTCTGTCTCACACGTTTTGACAATCATTTTTGTGTAAATGGATTCGGACAATATTTTTGAGATGGAACTAGCAAATAAACTCCTAACTCTCATGAATAGGGATTCGCTAAAATGCACAGGATTGCAGGCGCACGTAGGGGTTGGATCCCAGTGATAGGTTGTAAAGTGTGGGCAAAGCTGGGCATGAAAAGTGCGATTCAGACATCAATCAGGGCACAATGTCGCAACAGATTTACAATATAAACTTGGAGTGATAGTCTGCTTGGTAACAGTCCAGAGCTGGATGATACAATGACAAAAGTTTTGCGCTCACCAGAAACTACAACACACCAAGGACGCTCCCCACAATGCGCCCATCAGAATTGCCATCATTTGTATGGCTTGCGGCACTTGATGAGCACTGGTGCATAGACAAATGCAATTCATTGTCATTTGTTTGCACCATGGATGCCAATATTGATTGTCTTGGTGCAGCAGATGAGCGGTAGCGAAGCGGGCAGGTCAGCTTGGCCCGTACCATTACAAAGTTGTGTGCCAAATGACTCGACCACAAATACTTGCAGCAAGTTGCCGGGGTTCGCATTTTACAGAATTGAATTGAGCAGTAATTCCCCAGGCCAGGCCACCACGCACAACGGCGTGAACGGGCCCAGAAACGATCTCAATTCGCCAACCTATAGGCTGAGTGAAAATGAAGCTTCTTTGCCTCATGCAAGTGGGCGCCTGCCTGGACACCCAACACCGTCCAGCACCACCAACCGGTGCCACAAGGGCATTAGTGACCCAGACAAGGAGAAGCTCTAATGCACCACCCCACCAGCCCCCCATCCCCCACCAGCCCCCCATCCCCCACCAGCCCCCCATCCCCCACCAGCCCCCCATCCCCCACCAGCCCCCCATCCCCCACCAGCCCCCCATCCCACACCAGCCACACATCCCGCCACAGTACTACAAACTACTGCCCGCCACTCGGATTCGCCCCTGGGTTATGCAAACAGGCAAGTAGGATCACACTGGCCAGTGTGACAGCCAACCCTCGGGTGCCGCGGCCCGCGCTGTGCAGCCGCGGGTACAAATTTCCCGGCTGTCACCTCACTGTCGGCACTCCCGGGACATCCGCCCCCCCCCCACCCCCACCCCCCACCCAGGCAGGTCGCTGCCTCTTCCAGGCCTTCGTCCGCCCACCTCATCTCCAAGGCCGCCCGCCGTGACCTCCTCACCTCCGCCTCCTCCTCGGCCTTGTCACTGGGCGCCATGGCGAAGTCCGCAAATGGCATCTCGGCCTTCTTGGTCCTCTTCGCCGTGGCGGCGTGGGCGCTCTGCGCTCAGGCGTCCAGGCCGGAGTCAGGTGGGACTGTCCCCCAGAGATTGAAAACTGGGGATTGAAAATGGGGCCAAAACTGAAACCGGGATTGACTTGGGTTCAAACCAGGGCAGGATTCTGTATCCGTTGCGTACCCCAAAATGGGTGGTTGTTGGAAAGCTGGCTTTCGACGTCCGAATGGCGGAATGGATCGCGCAATTCTGTGCCCGTCCCTCTGGCTTCTGAGGCCAGTTCTGCTCCGTCTGAGATTGTGGGGGAGCGGGAGATCGGCCGCGGCTTTGGGGTTGGCGAAGCTGTGCGCATGCCACGTCGGCAATGGCGACCCTGCCGAAGCCCATTGCGGCGTACCACCACAACTCTATAACTCGCGGCTTCGCATTCGTGTGACCGAGGCCACCTGTCTGTGAGGCCTCGCCTCTTGGAGCTTGGTCCCGTGAGGGTGGCAGTGGGCTTCAGTCGCTGCGTAAAGGCGGCGGACTGTTTGAGGGCCGCTTCACTTGTCTGGCCGGACTGGTGCCGGGCAACTGGGCTTGAGGCTGACATGGGTGGGGTGGTCGCTGCCTGACGCGTGCTTCCGGGATGGTCGCGCCCGTTTCGGGGCGGAATATCGGCAGGGGCTACTGTTCCGGGGTGCGGGCCGGGACGCTCTTCCGCCGTCCGTCACGCGTCACATTTATGGACAGCGGTGCTTCGAAGGCGCTTGCGTGGAAGGGGGGGCCGGCCGAGGCGCGAACTTGGTCGCCCTTTCTCTTCTGTGAGTGTCGGGCTCTTTGCTGGCAAGGCTGATGTGGGTCACTGGTCTTGGATCCTAAACCCTAAAACCTAAAAAAGCTTGAGCAGCCGCCCCCCCCATCAGAGTGGGACCTGCCACATGCAATCCACGTTGGCCTTGTCAGCAGGAAAGAAACCGATTCTAAGTGGAAAGAAGTTGGGGGCAATGATATATTATCTGTGAACGGACGAGGTGATGCCGAATCTGTGTTCTGATGGCCGGTGTAAACGCGCAAGGTAACGCGTGCCTTGGCCGTGGCTCCCATGCTTTTGCAACGCGAGTCTAAAGTTCTGGACGGAACTGGGGAAAGACCGCAAAAAGAGACGAAAGAGGCTGTGGCGGGAAGGCTGATGCGCTAATGTGCGGCCACTGGAGGGTGGAAATTCTCTTTTGAGCCTTGTCGGCAAAGCTGGTTGGAAAAGTTGCCATTTTAGCAACAGCTTCATCCGCGCATCCACTACTTCCCGCAGTGCTTCGCCCCACATATTCGCGCGGGTGGCGCTTCGCCAGCCCATGCGACATTCACATCAACCACGCGATCAGCACTCACGTGGCATTTGCCATCTCCTGTCCTTGCCCACGACGTTTGCAGGGCATCGGGATCGGTGACGGGGGTGGAGGGACAAGAGCAACCTGCTCACGCTTGAAACATTCTGGACCTGGCCACTTGCATACTCTGATAAAGTGGGGTTGACATGTTTTTTCCGAGTGCAGTGTGGCCGTGTAGAGGCCGCCAGAAACCTGGCACTGTCCGACGATTTGAAATCCGAAACCACAATCGGCGCGACCATTGTGTCGTACTGTCGCGTTTCGTTTAGGCGTGCTGCATTCATTCATTCGCTCATTCTGTCCTTGTGCACTCAGCTTGAACCGTTATTGGGCCAGTATTGACTGCTTTATCTTTCACATATACACTGTTTGTAATGCATAGTTTACAACTTGTGTGTTTGTACCCATATTGCCCATATTGTTTGTATTTCATGATAATGTGCGGTGCAATTTTTGTGCAGGCTGCGCCGCGAGCTGCAACTCCGTCTACCAGCCCGTCTGCGGCGACGATGGCGTCACATACGACAGCGCCTGCGCCGCCAAGTGTGCGGGCACCGGCGTCGCCTGCTCCGGCCCCTGCCCCTGCCAGCCCTGCAACTGCCCCTACGACTTCAAGCCCATCTGCGGCGAAGATGGGACCACCTACGGCAACGAGTGCGAGGCGGGGTGCGCCAACGTCACCAAGAAATGCGACGGGTGGTGCCCGTGCAAGCAAACGTGCACGGATAAGTGCCCAAAGGACTACAACCCGGTCTGCGGCACAGATGGCAAAACCTATGACAACTGCTGCCTGGCCAAGTGCAGCGACGTGGAGAAGGCCTGCGACGGGGAGTGCCCCTGCTACGGCTGCACGTGCGACAGCTACGGGCCCCAGGTGTGCGGCGTGGACGGTATGACTTACCCCAATCAATGTGAAGCCGATTGCGCAGGAGTGGATGTTGATTGCCAGCATGAGTGCCCGTGCGACTGCGACTGCCCGGACGCCGACTACAACGTGGTGTGCGGCCGCGACGGGAAGCAGTACCCCAACGCATGCGAAGCAGGTTGCGCCGGCACGGACGCGGAGTGCGAGGGCCCCTGCCCGTGCAAGTGCGAGTGCCCGTACGCTCTGGGTGGGCCGGTGTGCGGCAACGACAACCGGACTTATGACAACGAATGCCTGGCGAGTTGCAGCCTGGTCCCTAAGGCCTGCGACGGGCCCTGCCCCTGCTACGGGTGCGTCTGTCCGGAAATTTTCGATCCCGTTTGCGGGAAGGACAACGAGACGTACAGCAACGAGTGCGAGGCCAGCTGTGCGTACGTGGAGGTGGACTGCAAGGGGAAATGTCCCTGCAAGCCCGACTGCCCGTGCCCCAAGGACAAGAACCCCGTGTGCGGCAAGGACGGCCAGACTTACGACAACTGCTGCCTGGCCGGCTGTGCGGGCGTCGAGAAGGAGTGCGACGGGGAGTGCCCATGCGGAGGCTGCTACTGCGGGAACAACTACGAGCCGGTTTGCGGCACGGACGGGCAGACTTACGACAATTACTGCAGCGCGGAGTGTGGCGGTGTGTACGTTGAATGCAATGGGCCTTGCCCCTGCAGCGGCTGCGGGTATGACGACGACCCGGTGTGCGGGTCGGACGGGGTCAGTTACGACAACCAATGCCTGGCCAAGGCGGCCTATGCGGACGTGGCGTGCCAGGGAAAGTGTCCCTGCGGTTACGCAGAGGTTTGAGCGGCGTTTCAAAACGCCAAAAAGGGTCCTTTACAGGCCCTGAATTTCGGGGTGCCATTTTGCGGCCAGGCGCGGCTGTGGGGTTGGGCTGCTCGTGATCGCGCAGTTCTTTTATACTTTGGCGGCGTTGGGGGGAGGAGAATATTCGAGTCCAGGTCAACTGGTGATCGACGAGGGCTGGTAGAGGGCTGCTTTCATGGGGAGGAGATGCCTATGGTAATTGAATTATGAACGTGGGTGTACGTATGACCGCTGGCTTAAGTATCTGTTGAGCTGAGCTCCAGTGCTTTGGGACAGGGGTGTCTACCCGCAAATGTCGATGGGAATTACGCTTGATGATGATGGGGACAACAAATGACCGCTGGATACCGAGGTGTCTCATCTCGAGCCATGACAGCACGACCACTTGTGCCAGCGCCAATGGCGCAAGTGGCCCATTGGCACCAGTTGCACGTGCACTGAACTGGATAGTGCATGTTGCAAAGGATTTATCCCAGCATTTGGAAGAAGATTTCTGGCCTTGATTTCGTGGCTTAATGACGCATTGCACGCCCAATCGCTAGCCAAGGACTGGGTGAGAAAAATTCGGTGGGCATGCTTCAGAGCTCGCGGCACATGTAGTACCTGGGGTGGGGGACATCTCTAAGCAGTGCTGCTTTCCATGCAGGGGGTCTGTAAATTAATGCAATTGGCGAACGCTGCATGTTAAGTTTACTGTTTTTTGCGACAGTGAAATTGTTTCTTTTTGCGAATGTGTCGCTCGTTACTACCATGACGTTTTTCATTTCTGCGACACATGCCCGAACTGTTCATTTTTGCGACAGTGGTCCGATTGTTCTTTTTCGCGATAGTGGTACTCAATAATGTGTGACCTGCGGGTCGCCGGTCCGCCACCCCCTGGGGCACGCCGACGAGTGAATTCACCCGTTTCGAAACGGGGGCCGCAGGGCAGCAAGCTACACAGAAGGAGGTACGGCGGAGGATGGGAGCATGTCATGAGGAGATGGCATCTCTTTCGTGTACATAGCATGCTTGGTCCTACGGGCTTGTGGCCATGTCATTTTGTTGGCGGGAAGGGCCCTGTGCTATACCAGCCCAAGAAAGAAAGCAACACGGGGAGGCAACGTGGGCTTGCTTGAGCAGCCAAGGATCCCTCCTCCCTCCACCACGCTTCTCCAACTTGCAAGAGTAGCCCCCAGACTTGGATTGGCATTGGCAGCCGCCCATTCAAATGCGTTGCACACAAGCCCCCACTGCGTGCCCTTGCCATGGTGCGCCCCCACGTTCCCGGCCTGCATGCACAGGAGATCGCCCAGCCCACCAAGTGCCGTGGGGCTTGCCCAGCAACTTGTGCAATGAAAACGCCAAATGCCCCGCTGAATCTGCCGGTGCAATCTGCGCTGCGCTCAGCCATTCCCTGCCCTCGCGCGTGCCCTGCCGCCCCATAAAATCCCTATCCTGCCATGCACGCACCGAGAATCAATTTGTGGAAGCTCTGCCCGCCTGCCTGCTTGGCGACCCCGACCCCTGCCAAATGTTGTGAAGACAAACTCTGACAAGTTACTTTGGGCTGGCTTCACGACCAGTCTTGACGAAACCCAACCAACACTCAGGCGGATCGCAAGCCTCCACTGCGCGGTCTCTGGATAGTTTGTTGATGTCGCTGGTGGCTTTGGCAGCCACAAGGGAATCGCAATTGTGCTCACTCATGTCCCTTTTTGCGTCTCCAAGATCGCGTGTCCCTGTTTGCTGGGTCCTTGAGGCTCCGACGACCTGTTCCCCACTCTTGGCGCACTATTTTAGGCGGGTTGTTGCATGAAAACTTAGTTTAGTTTTGACGTGGCCCATTGACAGGAGGGGCGCAACGCCCCATTGCATCAAGGAATCTCCGTTGTGTTTGATCCTTCGTTCCTCACCTCCCCTTGAAAGCTGGCGAAGTGTATGGGAGGGGGGGAGTGGGGAGGAGCGGGATCCTTGGCTGCTCCAGGCAGCACGTGCTGCCTTGGTTCTTGGGCTGGCACATGTGCTGTACAGCACGGGGGCCCCATAAGATCCCACTGTTAAACTTTGCCATGTCAGCGGACTACGGGGAATAGACTTGGCTAAGATAGCAGAAAATTTCCATGTTGTCAATCGAAAAGGACACACGAGGTGAATATGTACGATATAGCAGTAGGAAGTAGTACACAATAAACTCGGGAATTCTGTTAAAGATAGCTTGATCTCGCCAGTATAATCAGGCCAGAATGAGCTGGAAAACGCCTGGTTACATGCGTTTGTGCAATCATTTTGTTTTCACCCCTTTTGTGGGGGATTTTGTGGCCAATGGAATGAGAAAACTGTGGGAGGAAAAATGCCATATTTTGCTTCCTGGGCGAAGTGCCGTGAAATGCTACTTGAGTGTGCAAAGCAATGGGCAATTGCATGAAATGGCATAAAGTACAGCGCAAATAAAGAGACGAGAGGGGATAGGTCAAGGCAATGAAAATGACGCGATGCAGAGTCGGACAACTGATGACGCAATAGGGCATTCGCCTACTGGGACACTCTGCTCATATCCGGCTCAACGCGACCACCAGCGGCCGGCGAACCCCCGCATTTCCCTGCTCCATGAGATGGTTTGGTGAGGCGCGCGCATGGAGGACCAATGGCAGCGAGAAGGCTGACGGAGGGCAAAGCGCTGTGAGCCGGAATGGGGGCCTGAATCGCACAGGGGAGGATGAGGCGCTCACGTTGGTTGAGACCTGGGTGGCGCGCTTGGTCATGCGGCATGACTCATGCCCAACCGGCGAACGTGGGGCTCAGCAAAACGGAGCGAAGAATGGCCGCTTTGGAATGGCCGCTTTGACAAGTTGGACGCAGTCCTTGAGCTGCTTTTGCCTGCCAAGCGGAAGTGGGGGCAGGGCGTGCGAGCCCCTCTACCCAAGAATGGTCGGTGTGTGAGCCATTTGGCGGGTGCTGGTGGAATAGAGGGCCATAGCAATGAGGCAAGCGGATAGAATGGCGGGGAAGAAGCTGGCCTGGGTGGCGAACCAAGCGAAAGGGCGGCTGGGCCACTGGTGGGCGAGTCGGGCATGGATGGCGCCCCAATGGATGATAGGAGCGGGCTAGATGACCCTATGTACTGGGACCCGAGGATTGGGAGGGTGTCCCGTAATTTGACTACACGGGAAAGTTTGAGGCGATTAATAATAAGATTTGCAGGAGAAATGTACAATGAAATAGGGACAGATTTTTTTTATATTTTCAACGCATTTAATCAATGCTGGGTGGATTGTTAAGGGAATATGATGCCCTAGACATTAAGCGATTTGACCCCTATTTTCATGGTTATGCAAAGCGAAACCATCTTCCTAGAATTGGGACTTGTGTGTTCTATCAAAAGGAAGTTTTTTTTTGCAAAATAAGAGGATACCTATCCTCAAACTCGCGACGCTTAGTTCTGAGCCATTTGAGTGTTTCCTTGAATAGTTTGAAAGCCTTGGTGCTACAATTCCGACTCACTGTCAAACGACGTATAGCGGCGAGACCTTCGAGTGTTGCTGAGTGTCAGAGCGAGCACAAGGTATCCTTCTGACAAGTCTTGGCACATTCGACACGTTGAGCGTTTCGTGGGTCAGTCGGTTGCGGACTTTGTGAGTGATTCACTGCTGTTGTGGTACTTTGTGACGGGTATTTGGGAACAACGATAGAATTTGTGATTTCTCGAGGGCAAACTGACATCCAGAGCTGGCAAAAGTGGTCAGTTCTACAAAAAGCGTTGCACCAAGTTCTGGTGTGCTGATCGCTGTTGTGGAGTTAATAAGGTCATGAGAAGAATCGTGAGTGTCTGAAGTGAATCGATGTGCTTGATAGTTTGTTTGATCAACTGATTGTGCACCACAACCATGATAGGAAAATTGTGATAGTCTTTTTCTATGGTGCTTGTGACTAATCTGGGAGTCTGTTGGACCTGAGGATCACTCAGGTTCGAGTCTGTCTTGACCGTTGGTTTATTCTGAGTGACCAGTTCTGGATAAGTGAATTAAATACTGCAGCTGGTTTGTGCTGCGTTTTTTGGGAAGCTTTTAGCTTGAGTTGTGAGACTCTGATATTCATAAGTGAGAAAAAGTCTATGCCATTCTGTATGTTCCGCAAGCTGTCTCTGGAAATCACTTGTGCCTCTGAAGTTGGTAAAACCAGCATAAATTTGGAAGACAAAGTACAATTTAGCTGACCCTCCACAGCTGAAAAGAACAGTGGGAGGCAGGGGAAGTGTAGGCATACGGTGGATTCTGAGTACATGAACAAAATTAGCAACCTGTTATAAAGAAGGTGAAGTTGAAAAACGTTTGGATAAATAAGAAGGCACTGCCACCTCATGCACATATACACAACTGGGTACACGACTCGTTACACGGAAAGAACATGGTGCAACACGATTTTACACGATTGTACACGATTTTAAGTTATTGTCAATTGACCGCACCAGGAGTACACGATTTTGCACGAATTTCTTGCACGCATAACACGGTGTGTCGTTTTAAGGACCGTGTACTTTGGCCGATTTTTTACAAATGCACATTTGCTGACAGAACCTGAATTTTGTCAATTTCTCGTTGAGTCCTACTCGTTCCTTGCTGCTCGCTAGCATGAATACAGCAAGTCCTCCAGGAAGCGGAGGAGTTCATCTGGAAAGAACTGACTGAAGTGGGCCCAGAACCTGCTGTGATTACCATAAGAAACAGGAACTGCCTGTGCAAACTACCGAGCAAACTGTGGTTGGAGCCAAGGAGGAGGGTGAGGTCCCTGAATCAGAAGGAATGCCTCTGAGTGAAGGATTCTAGAGCATTTGCATAGAAGGAATCTCCATTGGGTAGTTGATGAGCGGTGGAGGACCAGCAGGTAGCATTATGGAATGCCTGGACAACATTCTAGTATTGTCTTCAAGGCCAATATCATACATTCTAGTGCTTATCTGCTGGCATATTTGGTACTTGACTGGGAATCGTGTGTGGGTCGTTGGTGGCTTTTTTGTGAGAGTCGGGCTGACCTCTGATCTTGCACTCCTGTTGGGAGCTTTCTGATTACTGTGTGGGGGCATTGGGTTTCGACATGTGAAGGGTTGTCATCCGACCAGAGATGCATGTCCAAGTGTACAGAGGAGTAGAGAGTATTGGTGAATAGTTTGCCTACAGTCCGGGAGAAGGTGGTGTTGGATTTGCATCCAAAAAGGATTGGAGCTAATGGAGAGTTTGCTTGAAGGGATTGCCGAATTTTCGTTGTTACCATGGAAGCATGTTGATTGAACATTGTAGTTGTGTGCTGGTTCTTGTATGTTCTGGACACTTTGATTATGCAAGTACATTTTCCTTGTCTGACACATTCCTAGGGCAGTGATTAAAGGTCAATGACCACAAGCACTCTAAATGCCCTTCGGCACCATGAGTTCTGGCGCACACGCAGGGGCATGCGGGTTTTTGAATGCAGCATGTTTCTGGCGGGGGGCCACAAGGGCACACATACATGCAGACGGCTGCATCGCCGCTGACCACCGTCTACTACGAGCCCTCTTGGCGCCCGCAGCCCCCTTTGCCCGTGGCGTTCGTGGAGGCGCTTGGCTTCCCGAGTCACACTTTAGTCGTGTCCACTGTTGCAACAGAGTACAACAACACCACGGTAACGAAAATGAACAGTCCACAGTGCAAAAAGAAATATTCACCCCATGTTAATGGTGCATCCTGGGCACAAACACCTCGTTTGGCTGTCCTAAAGTGGCAGCACGGGAACTAGCCGCGCAAGCCTGTGTTGCCCAGGCGCTCACACCCCAAGATAGGAGCCGGAGGATTCCCTGATGAAAAAGTACAGCGCGATGTGTAACCCCGGTCAGCAGTACACACTGTGTTGTACATGTGCTGGACGAGCATCACAGTCATTTGACGTGGCCTTTCATCGAGGCTGATGGCCGCATTGCAACGTCTGCCTGCACCTGTACGTAAAGGGTACACGGACAGTAGTAGGCACGTGCCCACGACCGGGACCCAGACTTCCCGGAAAGTGTGACTCCAAACGTCACAGCTGGCGTCGATTCAGAGCGTACCCCACTCCCATCGCGGTACTGTCGGCGCCCCAGTTGCGTCCCAGCTGCCCTCCGCCCAAGGCATATGCGAAACGTCACCCTCTACTGCAGGCCAATCGGCACAGCCATGCGCAGATGCGTCAGACCCTGAGCGCAGATGCGGTGGCCTTTCAAGCTGTGATCCAACGTTGCCGGGAATCACCCAAGTGCCCGAACGGCCCCAACAACCTACTCCAGTCACAGGGTGTGAATGACAGCTGGCGGCGGCCACTCGCAGATCAGCACCTTGCGCAACTGGGGTATAAATTGGCCGCGGCAGGGCCACTGGGTGCACTCCCGCCGCGTCCCGCCTTGGCCAGCTCCCAGCTCTGCTGTCCCTGTGACGGGTCTTCCACACCGGGGCTTGGCACCCTCAACGCAGCGCGAGCCATGGCGACATCCCCGACGGGCATAGCGGCGGCGCTGCTTGCCGTGCTGGCGGCTGGACTCCTCGCGACGCCCGCCTCCGCCTTGCTGCCCCCAAGTGAGACATTGCGAATGCTCGTCCGAAATAGGCAGGGGCTGTGATCTCTAGAGTCTTCAGCGCTGGCGCGTGGCCCCTGGGCTTGTGGACGGGAAGTTTTCAATTCGCAATTGGTTGATCCACGTGTCGCGCTGGTCTCTTTTTCCTCCTTGACCTGTCAAGGGTGAGGTCTCAATGGCGTCACCGACCTGGCAGAGCGGGCCTTAAAATCAGCCCTTGCGCCCCTCTTCCCACCGCTGGCTCTGCCGCTGGGGATCTCGGTGAACGCTCGTCGCTGTATGAGGTTGGGGTGACGCGAATGACGTCCCGAAACCTTGGCAGCTGAACGCGCTCAGGATTCGCTGCCAGGAACGATCTTAGGCCGTTCTTTTCCTGAGCCGCAGTTCGCCTCGCCATTCGTCGCTTGGGTCGCATTGCCGCTTGGGTTGAAGACGTCCAGCTGGTTGCGTCCGCCCTTGGCCGTGTGACTCTCACGCTGACGGCGCCGCCAGGAAAGATCCTGGGCGCTTTCTTTTCGGAAGCAGCGTTTCATCTCGCCATCTGTCGCTCGCTAAGTTGCGGTTGTCCAGTTGCCTGCGTCCGCCCTAGACCGTGTGACTGTCACGTTGGCGAAGCTCCGGCGCAGTGGGGTTGGGGCTGGCGGGTCCGATCAGTTGCGGCAGGGCCGCCAAAGAGCATCGAGAATTTTGGCGCGGGCGGACGCAGCTTGGGCCAATGGCGACAATGGTTTTGCGCCCCTCCCAGCCCCTCCCCAGGGGCCCCATATTCGAGGCACTGCCGCACACTCGCCATTAAGTTGCTGGCGTGTCGGCGGGCGTTAGCTGCTGCGAATGTGCGGCGCGGGCATGGGAATGAAGATCTGTGCGCCGCAAAATTCCAGGTTCAGAGATTGGCCATCAGACCGATGCGCTGCTGCCGCACTGTGCCGCCTGCAGTTACTCATGTGGTCAGTTGCGAAACGACGCCCCCAGTTCATTTCGACATTTGAAGGGAATTTGCGCGTCTATGTTGGCTCAATTTCAGCAGTGTGGCTGCAAAACACGTCAAGCTTGAAGGCCGTCTCCCCCCTCCGGCCGCTTCTTTCTCCTTTCTCATTCCATTTCCCTTCCATCGTCTTTTCCTATTCTCAATGCACGCACCCAAGAATATTGTTGACGTTGTTGACTTTGTTGATGCTGTTGGCTGTTGATTAACCGGAGGCGCTCATCTATCCCCTGTTCCGACACTCCCACGACCCCCCTCTCCGAGTCTCGATTCCTTTTTTCCTGCTGACCATTTTTGCCCCGCCCGAGCAGCTTGCCATCAGCCCTGCTACGATGGCTACGACCCCGTGTGCGGCGAGGATGGCAACACCTACGACAACGAGTGCAAGGCCGGCTGCGCCTACGTCGAGGTCGCTTGCGCCGGCAAGTGCCCCTGCAAGCACTGCAAGTGCGCGTACACCTACGAGCCTGTATGCGGCACAGACGGCGCCACCTATGCCAACAAGTGCGAGGCGGACTGCGCGGGAGTGGACGTCGATTGCGAAGGAAAGTGCCCGTGCCCAAAGGGGTGCGCCTGCACAGCGGACTGGGACCCAGTGTGTGGCACAGACGGCAAGACGTACAGCAACGAGGGGTGCGCAGAATGCGCCTACGTCGAGGTGGAATGCACTGGAGAGTGCCCTTGTGGTGGTGACTGCTACTGCGACGCGTACGGGCCCAAGGTGTGCGGGGCTGACGGCAAGACCTACGACAATCTGTGCGAAGCAGAGTGCGCGGGGGTGTACGTGGAGTGCGAGCACGAGTGCCCATGTCCTTGCGAGTGCCCAGACGAGGACTACGCGGCCGTCTGCGGCGCGGACGGACACACATACGCGAACGAGTGCGAGGCAACTTGCGCCGGGACGACCAAGGATTGCGATGGTGCTTGTCCCTGCCCTTGTGACTGCGAACCCAGCTACGCGCCGGTGTGCGGATCCGACAACAGGACTTACGACGGGAAGTGTTGGGCGGAGTGCGCCTACGTGGACGTGGCCTGCGAGGGGGAGTGTCCGTGCCCTTATGCCCCGCCTCCGGAAGGCGGCTGCGCCTGCCCAAAGAACTACGACCCCGTCTGCGGTTCGGACGGAAAGACGTACGGCAACAAGTGCGAGGCGACGAACTGCGGCTACGTGGATGTCGCGTGCAAGGGAAAGTGTCCGTGCCACTATTCGTGCGTGTGCACTCTCGATTACAAGCCCGTGTGTGGAGTGGACGGGGTGACTTACAGCAACAAGTGCTGGGCGGACTGCGACGGTGTGAAGGTCCAGTGCAACGGCACCTGCCCGTGTGGGGGATGCTACTGTCATGAGAACTACGAGCCGGTGTGCGGCGATGACGGGCACACGTACAACAACATGTGCGAGGCGGAGTGCGCCGGGGTGTACGTGGAGTGCGAGGGGGAGTGTCCCTGCAGCGGCTGCGGGTACCAGGACGACCCCGTTTGCGGCTCGGACGGGAAAGACTACGCCAACGAGTGTCTGGCCAAGGAGGCGTATGTGGACGTGGCCTGCACGGGAAAGTGCCCCTGCCCCTACAGCGTCGTCGTCTGAGCAAATCGAGGAACATTTTTCTGTTTCTTGGTGGGTATTTTGGAGCGGAAATGCTCTTGATCAAGACACTCACACACATGGGTGTGTGCTGAGGTGTCTGAGGAGATGGGCGAATGGCGGGGCGTTTTTTCCATGGGTGGAATAGTGTGGAAACCAGGTAGTGGGGAGTTGCGCTGTGTTCAAAGGGACTGAATTTCAGTTGGCTGTTCGCGGGCGCAAGTGGGGATGAAAGGAGGGCAAATCTGGCGTTTTGAGGGTAGCCATTGCAATAAGTCGGTGAGCTCGCGGCCGACGCGAGTGGATTGGGGCTATTCATATGCAGGAATATCAGTGAAAAATTCTGTGGAGCTGATCGGCTGCAGTCATGGGTGATTGATCTACCAGTCATCCAGGTGCGGCTGTGTATGGGAAACTGCCAGGAAGCGGATGATGGAAGGGAGCGTTCGATGTCGTTTCAGTGGGTCGCATTCATTGTATTTTCAACACCGACATCGGAGGACGGGAGGACCGCATGAGCAAAGTGCCTCGCGCTTGTGCTGCCGACGTTGCGGGTTTGGGGCCTGGACATTGATTTTGTTGGGGGGCAGCCTTGCGCTATGCGCAATACACCAGAACAGTTTCACAACTGCGGCACTGCGGCGAATGAATGCTTGAGTTGACCTGGAGGTTCGCTGTCGAGACGATTCGATATGTGTTTTGTGACGTTGGATTTACCAGCCCGGTTGCATCCGGTTTTGGTTTGTAAGCACTGTGGCTTGTGTCGGACCAACCCATCGGAGTCCGGAAGCGCGCAGTTGTCGCTACCCCGATTACGCGGCCTTCGTCGGTTGAAGCCGTGTACAATGGGCATTAAAGGGTCCGAGTATGCGGGACATGGCAGTCTGAATTTTCATGTTCCGTATGATGCCTTCCCCATTTCACTGGTACTCTTTCCATCCACGAGAATCAGTATTTGACTGGCCAGTCAATGACCGGCCCAGGAAATCAAGTCAGGTGTGACTCCAATGGGCGACGAGTCACCACAGGGCAGGTGCTAGTGCAGCTTCAACCGGCCCTTCAAGAACGCGCCATCCGTCTTCCTGTACCCCCGTACCTTGATACTTTGCTTTCGTAGTTCAGGGTACATGAACTCATAGAAACGAGGAGCTGAGGAAGGCCTGGCCAAATATTCGGGTGCCGTCGCGCTGCGCGCCACCCGGAATCCAAAGAGCAAGTCCCACACACGTGCGGGCGTTCTTTGTGGTTGTGCGCGCAGCATCGGATAATGACCCTGAGCTCGATGTCTGGCCACGTCGGACCGCAACCACCCATCAACCCATGACGCCCACACCATGGCACGCGTCAGGTCGCATCAGTGCTGCGCCCCTTCTGGGCACAAATGTGACGACCGCCAACTCACTGGGCGCCCGCGTCTTCCACTGCGGGTCCCAGCCCTGGGGACGTCCCGTGCCTCCCAGCGCAGCCCCCGCCCCTGCCCCAACCCGCTTGTCCACATTTCCTAAGTTTGCCATGGCGAGGATTGCGATGGGCATTGGCGCCCTGCTGCTCGTCACTGCCCTCTGCGCGGGTCAGGCCACCGGATACTACCCCCCAGGTCAGGCAGGCACCATGCATTGCTCAAGGCGGGCGGATGCGGAATGCGCGTCAGAAACTGTGTGTCAGAAGCGACGGGGATCACGGAGGGGCCCGCGCCGCCGCTTGCGCACGGAGAAGCGTGAGGGGGCGTTGACCGCGTTGACCGGGTTGGCCACGTTGACCTTGCTGTTGGGAGAGCGCGCAGCGCCACGTGCTCGGGGCCGCCCCGGCCCCGCAGAAATCTTTCTGTTTCTTCGGCTCAGGTAGCACGGCAGTTCCTTCGCGGGAACCGGGCTAAGGGAGTTTCGATGGGGTCGCCCGTGGCATCCCAGTCCGAATGTCAGCCTTTCCTACAGCCTGTCAGCTGCCTGGCCTCCTGACCCAAAACCTGTCGGTCACCTAGCCTCGCAGCGCCTGCCGAATATCGTTGGCCTCCCCGTTCGTGCGTCCAGCGCGTGGAGAGAAATTTCGGAAAGTGTGGTGCGTGGGCGGAGCCCGGCCTTGGCGCTTTCGAAAGCGGCGTGTCGGACCGGAACCACGACACAGACGTGTGACTGGGACTGGGGCGATGGACCTTGCCACACATGCCTCACTTCCGCGCGTGGCCGGACGCTGCAGGGCTGACGTGACGTGTGCGTTTTGGTAGAGCTTTCGCAAAAGGCGCGCCCATGGTGGTAGGGATAGGCGGACAGATTTGGATGCGCAGATCTTACAGAATCACAAGTTTCGGCGACGCCGCAGCTGGGATGGTGCGCCGCCGTTTGCCATGTGTCACAGTTCGGTGCGAAGCGACTTTGTACCTCTTTCCTATTTCATCGTTCTTTTGTACTGCAAGTTCATCTCCGCAGACCTATCTTGCTTGAGTAACACATGCCGGTTGCAGTACCTGCAATGACGATTGAATGCTGATGGTCCCCTTCAGAGTGCAAGGACAAATGTCCAAAGTGCTACACGCCAGTGTGCGGCGTTGACGGCAACACGTACAAGAACGCCTGTGAGGCGGGCTGTGCATACGTGGACGTGAAGTGCTCTGGCGAGTGTCCCTGCGACGAGTGCGTTTTCCTTCGCTCCCATATTTTAGACCTTCTTAATTATATTTGGTGCCGCTCACGAGTGGCAAATGATCATTTGCGTGTTGTTGCTGTTGCTTATCCCGTTGCAAGGAACTCGCCTCTTACTTGCCACAACTGCATGAAGGATGTGTGAACTAGGGTTAATGTAATAATAGTATAATAATAATAATAATAATAATAATAATAAATGTATATATAATTCGATAATGTAATAATAGCCTCCTGGCGCAAAAGATGTCCAATGTTCCCACGGCCTGCGGCTCTATCCCGTATCTGGTCTCAGTATTGTCCACGTCACGTGGCAGGTGCGCTTGACTGCAATTTCTCTAGATGGCGATTATGAAGATAGGTATCCCATCATTCATGCATCATAATACTGTGAGGCCATCTGCGTCGGGTCTATGAATGTGCAATTGAAGTTGGCTGCTGTTGTTTCCCTTCATTCCCACGCCCCTTCGTCATTTACGTCGTATCATCGTTCGACAAACGGTTCTAACAAATTGATGCGCAGTTGCGTGTGCCCCTACGACTACGAACCGATATGCGGTACTGATGGCAACACATATGAGAACGAGTGCGTGGCAAAGTGCAAGGGCGTTGACCAGGACTGCAAAGGGGAGTGTCCATGCGTCAAGTGTGACTGCCCCTGCGACGACAAGAAGGTGTGTGGCGCGCTTGGTCTTTCCATTTCCAGGCTCCATACTCTCGTTTACGTTCATAGGTGAAACTTGCTTAATTGTACGAAAATGGACAGAGGATAATGCGTAATTACCTGTCAACGCACAGAAGCCCGAATATCATCGCAGATTTGCACATTTTTTTTGGCAGCGCAATGCACTGCTTTGTACTCCTCGGGCCCTCTCGGTGCCGTGCTGCACTGATTTGCTGCTCTAATGGCCCAAAGTACGAAATAGAATTTCACATCACCATGGTACACGCGCTTATCTACACGATGTGTAAAATACACTACATATATATGGACCTATCAAATACTGTTACATGTCGATACAAGTGTCTAAGGGTCCTCTTGTACTTTTTCTAGGGCCCTCGCCCTTGGCCATCGAATCTGGGCTGCGTCCTCTGGCATCGTATTCATACGCAACTGTGCTTAAACTAGAAAGCCCCTATTTAATGTTCGATACAAAGTGGTGTAAGTTTATCTACAAACCATTGCAGCCAACTGCTATTTGGCGGATTGGCATTGGTCTAGATTTCATGGTGCTTACGCCGGTTGCGAGCAGGACCGATTTACCATGATCACCTGCGGCGTGCCAAATATTCAAACTGAAGCCCTCAATGTGGATACTGACGCTTCAAATTTCTCAACAAATTCTCCACGAACATGACCCTTCGTCGATGCAAGAAACAGCCCCCGGACTCCGCGATTCTCTCTTCCTCGATTGCACACGATATGCGGATTGCGCAACTGGGCCATCTTTGAGTTCTCGCAGGTGTGTGGAAAGGACGGCTACACATATCTCAACAACTGCTACGCCAAGTGCTTTGGCACGCAGAAGGAATGCGATGGGTGGTGCCCCTGCGACCCATGCTACTGCGATGACACCTACGCAACGAAGGTTTGGCAGCTGTTCAATGAGTCGTTTTGTCCACCAAACTGCTGCGGGGGAAAGGACTTTCCTCTGGTCGTGGGCCTCTGGTCCTGGGTCGTGATATCTTCCAGTATCAAAATGCGCTTTTCAGGTCCAAGTTTGTGGTGACTTGTAAATTGCAAATTACCACTTTATCTCGTGTTTGGAGATAAGATGGCAGTTTGAAATTCACCCTGCTTACATTGACACTGGCGACGATAGAACTGTCAGCTCTAATCAGCCGCGATTGACGCACATGGAACATTTATATTATAGAACAATTGTGTTCACACTACATTCAACATGTGGCGCTTTGCATTCCTTAGCTTGCAGCGACCAGAAGCAGTTACGAAACGAGGATAGAACATCATCAGTCCGATTCATCGCACTGATGAAACCCTTCAGGAGACTGCACCAGCAAGCACTTCAAATGTTTGAATCCTGCACCACTTTTGTTCGAAAGGGATCTGCTTTGGGCTGTCACGTGACGATCCCTTCTTGGCCGCCAAGGTGTGTGGCACGGACAACAAGACGTACGACAGCGACTGCAGGGCGGACTGCGCGGGAGTGAAGGTGCAGTGCCATCACGAGTGCCCCTGCTCCTGCTACGACTCCTGCCAAAACACAGCGTACTCGGCGGTCTGCGGCGTGGACGGCAGGACCTACGCCAACTCGTGCGAGGCGGCGTGCGATTACGTGGACGTGGATTGCGAGGGCGAGTGCCCATGCCCCTGCAAGTGCGATCCTGGTGCGCTCAAGGAGCCTCTTGATTTGATGTATATCAGTTTATTGACATATCAAGAAACCCCTTGATTCTTGGTGTGTTCAATCACGTGTTCAATCACGCTTGGAATGATCGAGCAGCGGTTGCAGATGGAATTGTGGATGGCAGCCGATCGTTGCCATTGATGAGCGTTTTGATTTTCAAAATCATGACGAGGTCTGCTCGCTCAACTCACAATAAGAGCGTTGACATTGGCTGCGTTTGCTGGCGTAATCCGCAGTAATTGAACTGCTGCTGTCATTGCATTGTGCATACTAGATCAGCTCATTGTGTTCCATAGTTCCTGGCGTGCATGGCCTCGCTGCGGTGCGCCGCTAGGAGAGTCAGGAATCTGTATTTTGACCAATGGGCCGTGTAACCTTGGCAGTTCTGAACACCCTCGATGAAGGTGTCGACATTCTGAGAGTTTTGAAATTGCTTTGTTTTGTTGAACCGTACAAAGGTATTATTGCCAATTTCTGATTTAGAAAACCTCAATAAGCGGTAGATAATAGTCGACGCTATTATACAGAAGCCCATTGTCTTGCTGTTGCACATGCATTCATTTTATTCTGCATTGACTCGAGCTGCACGTGCGGCGCAGGCACCTACGATTCCCCGGTGTGCGGTGTCGACAACCGCACCTACGACAGCCAGTGCTTTTTGGACTGCGCCTACGTCAAGAAAGAATGCGACGGCGAGTGCCCCTGCAAGGAACCGTGCTACTGCCCGGCAGTCTACACTCCCGTCTGCGGAACGGACAACAAGACTTACTGGAACGAGTGCCAGGCGACTCAGTGCGAGGGCGTGGACGTGGCGTGCCAGGGTGCTTGCCCATGTGAGCCTGATTGCAGCCACTGTCCCTATGACTACGCGCCGGTTTGCGGCAAGGACAAGAAGACGTACGGCAACTGCTGCGAGGCCAAGTGCCACGGCGTGGAGAAGGAGTGCGATGGGTATTGCCCCTGCAATTCGAAGTGTTACTGCGATGACACGTACAAACAGGTGTGCCAAGATGAGCCCTTTCTGGGCGGAGGAAATCGTGAGCTGCTTGGGGCAGGACTAAGTCGAAGTCTGTGAAATCCGATTTCTTAACTTCCGACTAATTGAATCGACTTATTTGCGAAATTCCTGCTCTTGATTGAGGGCAGGTGTCTTTCGAACTACATGAAATGAGCTCTGGTGATGGATATGAAGTGTGCAAGATGGTCTGGCATCGGCCAAATGGATCAGTTCGAGTTCCAGGCTGATCAAAAATGCAATTGGCACGTTTTGTAACTACGGGGCTGGCTTGCATCTGCAAGAACTCGACGCGCTGGAATGTCCTGGACGTGGCATCCATACTGTGGACTTGTGCATCTAGTATGCGGCGATCCTTGACCTAGATACCACCAGATTCTGCCACCATATTCGTGATACGGAGACTTCATATCGTGGATGCAGAGCATGTATTCCAGGTCATGCCTTCGTGTTCTGCTCAATCTCCAGGGCTTCGGCATTTTTTTTAAGTTCAGATTTCTTTTCGATGTGCAAAAGGCTCCTCGATCATGGTGAATGAGTTTTAAAGGAGGAAAATATACCATGAAACAAAAACTGGCATGCAATATGCCGGATTTGCATATTCCATGCCATTTTTTTGCTTGTTTGTGGATCCACAGATTACATTTGTGTTTGATATGACAGAAAGCAGCCCGTGCACCTGATAGGCGAATAGGTAATGTGTAGATATTGTGTATGGTGCACCTGATGGGCAATATAATTTAATAGTCATCGTGGAATGGAAGATGGAGGGTGGAATATGGCGCAAGGAATTGTGCTGCAAACAGGTGTGTGGCGTGGACGGAAACAACTACAACAACGAATGCTACGCCAAGTGCGAGGGCGTCGATGTGAAGTGTGAGGGGCCGTGTCCCTGCAGCGGCTGCGCCTACGATTACAACCCGGTTTGCGGCGACGATGGAAACACGTACCTCAACGAGTGCCACGCGAAGAAAGCTTACGTCAACATAGCGTGCTACAACCAGTGCCCTTGCGGCTATTCTGTGGTTTAGGTCGGCATTGGAAGGGCTCTGGGACATTTTGGAGAAGGCGCGAAATCAAGGTGGATAATTTTTCCCGGTGGGGACGGGCACATGGGGCGCTGTATTATGTCGATGATGGCATGACATGTCGACTGTTTGGTAAGGGGCCGGCGTGTTTATATTTGCGCATCAGTCTCACTGTTTGAACTGGAAGCTGGCGGTCATTATTGTCGGCACATGGCGGGGAGCGTGCTGGGCATGCTCTATTTCCTGGTCAGTGTGGGACTTGTGAATTTCTAGCATCCAAATTGGAAGTACTAGCATTCAGGCCGCATTTTGCTTTTTTTTACTGTCTGGAAGGCGGCTCAGTTTGAGTTGGAGACTCTCATGTGCGTGTCTGGAGATGAGTGAAGTGCGAATCGATTTATGTGCTGCCGTCACGCCCATGGATGCTACCATTTGTCAATGCTTGACAATTCAAACTCGCAGACATATTTAATTGGAGATTTCTTCTGCTGCGGATTGGGAGGGACCTCGCTGCTGTACCTTGCCTCCACGAGCCGCTGCGGCTGAAAGGATTCGAAATTTTGTTGTAAGTGTGGATCCACCAACTGGAATCCGTTTCCACGACCTGGAGTGGGAAATTTAAAACTCGAGACAAACATCCAGGATTTCCACCATAGGTTATTCAAGAAGCGCTTACCCAGAGAGCAGAAATAAGATGATATTGGAACACGCGCTTGAAGTGGAGTGCTTCCAATGGTAAAATGAGCAGTCAGAAAGTTTTCCTTGCACAGACACCAGAAGAATACGAGCTTGAATATGCAAGACTTAACAAATGATAATTTTTCAAAAGTTCTGCAAATCGAAACGAATTACCTGAATTCCCCAAATTTCAAGTCGATAGCCACAACAGGTTTCCACTGCGACGCCAAACCGATGCACCTACTTCACTGTCGCTCATTGGGCACATCATATCCTGGAAATCCACTCCCAATGCTCACAAGACGATCAACTCCCGAACTTGATCATCAACTGTGCCAAGCGACATGCGAGGAATGTGCGCTGCCGTCTGCACAACCTCGGCAGGTCATCATTACATGTCACATCATTAAATTTCGAACACACGATTTGCTATTCAAATTTCTATATTACAGTGGCGAGTCTATCTCCAGGTTACATAAAGCCATTTTTCAATATGGCCCCACTTCCGCAATTCGGCGTGTGTTCAAGATTGCCTTTCTGAATCACCATGGCTGCCAAACACCTGCTATCCTTTCCCGGATATCTTCTCCCATCCTTCAAGCACACTCCGGAACCCTCAAGCGATATCTCACTCCTGAATTTGCTTAACATCACACGCGAATTGTTCCCATCAATGCGCCACCTTGGCACGCGAGAAACGCAGTCTGAACTTGTTGTACTTAATCAGTCAGAACTTGCACTTGATCAAAATCGCCCCTGTGGCAAGCACGCGCCCTTGCCGCCAGGCAACCCACAGTCCAAAGCGCCCTCGCCACATGAAACGCGGCGCGTCAGTTTTACCATGTGAACGATAAATCGTCCACACGGCAAGGCGCTGCTGCAGAATTCCAGAATGATCTAAACGCGCTTCCGATATAGGTTGTGTTGGATGTCGCATCGTGTGGATCAGCATTGCTGCAGCCCAGCGGGCGCGGGCGCGCCAGGATCTGGTGTCCTGATTGCCTCCTAAACGGTTGCCATCTGGTTCGATCCCGGCTTTCCTCCCCACGGGATCTGCGCGTCTTGGAGCAGCTCCAAATTGCCTGCACACCAAAGTACCGGAGGGAGCTTTGGAATCCATGACGATCGCAAATAACTGGCTCATTGGGAATTGCGGTGGTTGCAGTCGCTCAAGAGTATGACCAAACACAGTTCTCTGAGCCATAAGTCAGCAGGCATTTCGGAGATGCGAATGCAGCCGCGCCAGCACCATGGCTTCCGTTTGCTGAATTAGTGCTGTGCAGCGTCCACAACAGTAGTGGAGCTAAAAGCGGTAATAGCAGTACCTGTATTACAGCGAGCAGCTGTGCCGACGACATGTGTCACGCACAGACAGACCAAATGCAAAAACAACGATATTAATACGACTGAGAAAGTAATGAAAAGAATAACAACATTGGACATAATGTACACAAACACAGTATAAAGCACTGTACTTGAGCGCACCGCACCAGATCTTCAGTGGGCACGTCAAGTTCTTCATCATAACCAACAGAAACTGCCGAAGCTTTTCCCATGGCTATGAGAGCGAAAAGAAGAATTTTCCTCTCTAATCAAAATTATAGTAAAGGTGGCGCTTCAATACTGCACATTCACGCAACGTAGTTTGGATATAATACGTATCATGGCATGTAGAATAACAAAGTATCTGGTACCTCTAGTGTAATACTTGCACTCTACCTTATCGGATACATCCATTAAGACATACAATATGAGCGTGACAAGTTCCGTTACCTTTATGTGGGAGTGATCCCAGGTTCAGTAACAAATGCCATAACTTTCCAATGTGTTCCCTCACTAACTTGACTGGGCGTGGCGCATGGTACTGTTCCAGTTATATATTATATTTAGTTCTATATAAATTATGCAAATGTTTCGTACAGTGTACTTGGCTGTCTTCCGCTTTGCGACATGTACGTTTTTG
The DNA here is from genome assembly GCA_905146915.1 of Ostreobium quekettii. Lineage (NCBI taxonomy): Eukaryota > Viridiplantae > Chlorophyta > Ulvophyceae > Bryopsidales > Ostreobiaceae > Ostreobium > Ostreobium quekettii. Next base: position 81,864 of record CAJHUC010000829.1, on the reverse strand, counting down.
GTCCCACCTGCCTCGCCGGTCGACGTGTGCACCTCCCCAACGAAACGGGCGGGATACTCAACTCCATCGTCTCCCAGGCGCTTTTCGGTGTAAGCCATCACCGCTTCGAGGACAAATTCCCCACCTGCTCAAGAGACATTCCTTAAGTAGTGCATCCGACAGGCACTTTTTGTTGGCGAACAATTTGTCCATGGGACTGGTGCCAGTTACAGAGGAGTCAGATGATTTTGCAAGAGCACATGAAATCCGACCATGAAGAGTAAGTAAGTTATCCAGCTTTTTAAATTTGCTTCATTTTGGAAGTGTTGAAACGTGCACTCTGAAAGTTACTTATGGCATTAAGATGTACAATATCAAGCAAGGGCATATAGTACTATATATTTAAGCATGCTCGAGTTCATCCATTCAATCCGTTGCTCAATGCTGTAGTGTTTCGGTGTCATCTGCTGTGCCTAATGAAGAGTTGGGATATCGAATTGCAGCAGTGAATGGATTCTGGAATCGACCATACCTCACATAGAATCAAGTGAATGATGCGTTGTACTCAAACTGACGTGGAAGCAACCGAGTGATCGGCACCCATACATCCTTTTCGATATTACTCAATCACAAAAGTTTTGGCTCTATGGAATCAACCACCATCATCTACAGATCTCAAATGAATGCGACTGATCCCATATGCACACCATCGGTGATTGCCGTGATGAATTTTTTGGCGTCATGCAGCCCTGCGGAGCCACCGGCGACCTGGGTGTGGAGCAGACGGCCCTCAATTGTCTCTGTCCATCTGTAGACCTTCGCATGGGCATCGTAGACGCCTAAAATCTGCCACGGGCAAATGCCAACTTCTCAATCGCGGTGCTCACATGGAACTCATGCCAGTGCAGAGGGCGTTGAGTAATGCCAGAGATGTGCGGTATTTGGTTAAAACTCCAAAAGCCTTCAATTGGAGCGTTCAAAAAAGAACCTCCTAAGGTAAGGAGCTCTGAATGCAAAAGCGTGCACAAATTGCGCACATAAGCAGCAACGCACTTCTATTTATACACACTGTGTGAATGTCTCAATAAATCTCCGTAGAAAAGTTACCAGTGGACTGATAAATTAATACGGATATTTACTGATAATTTTGGCCCTTCTGTGGGGAATATGCACGTGCATATTTCCCACATGATTTCTCCATCTCAAATGCGGCGGAGTGAAGATCGAAAACCTCCGAGCGGCTTTGAACAGGGACGTAAACATAAAACAAAGTGTAGCACACAGTCTGCGCACTGAAACCTGATCGGTCGTTAGGAGCAACTGGTCGCAAGGTACCTCGAACGTGTGCCCGCCGGCGGCACCGTATCTTCTCGTTCCATGCACCATTCCCCCATCAGAGAACAATAGTTGGTCGTAGACTGCCGATTTCTCTGCGCCACCAATAAGAGCGGTGCCAGTGTACCTGCCAAACAATCCCGGAAAATCGCCACACCAATCACGATGCAGTAATCTCAATCCTTGTGACATGGCATGTCGACGTCCACCGTGCATTGGGTTGTGCTGTCAGCGGTGAAAATTCAGCGCTGGTATCAATATTGGTATCGAATTCTATGAGATAAGGCGATGGTTTCCTTCTTGCGAATTGAGTACCGTGCAGTTGTGCTGAGGTCCTCCCTGTGCAGGTGATTGCTTGCCATGCGAGGCACACCGTCAGCATTGCATCACTTTTGATCTTGCGGCACCACGTCAGGGAAGGGCCTTTCAGTCTCGTTTTATCCATTGGAACGACGCATGGAATTCAAAATAAAATTGAACAAATTTGACGGTCATGAATGCGCCGACACATTGTCGTGATAGCATTGTGTTCAGGAACTACAATTGCCTTGACTGATTTGCCATTTTAACTTGTTTTGGACAATGTTTTCTACAAGACAACAAATATTGCACCTTGCGTGCCTTGGCGAGTGGCTCGCATTCGCTTGGAAATACTCGACAGTTTGGAATATCTATGTCGTGTGTGCATCATACGAATATGCTGACACCTCATCATAGGAAGAGGTAACAGCTCAAATCATCGTCACTGCTGTATAAATTAACTAGTTCCTGCAACAAACGAAGGCAAATCATCTGATTCGGAGCCACTAAGAATATATCAAGTCGCGCAATCTTGACCGTATTATTTCTGACACATTTTCACCAGCGACTGCCAGGCACGACCCACCTCCCCGATCTGGGGACCACGTCAGGGGCGCTGTTCCCGGCATCCACCCCTCCATTCATAATTTCCATCCTGGCTCGCGCCAAATCGACGACGGACGCCAATCCCGATTCACCAGCAACTCGCCCCTGAGCACCTGTCCTTGCGTCGCCGACCGCTTCCTGGTGGATTCGCTTGGAACGACGGCAGAAGCAGCAGATGGCTATGATGGTTCCGATGGCGATACTGCATGTCAATGCACTTTAAATATCAGAGGCGGGATGTTGCACATTGCGCGTGGCTTAAAGCTGCGTTTAAATAGTGTGTTGCGATGGGCACAAGTCACGCATTCTGAATTTGGACGGTGTCCAAATGCAACCAACGCGCATTATCTTATCCGTGCTTTTTGTGCCATTCTTCAGGCTTGGGTTCTACGGTGTAAACACCGTGTATATTCGCTTGTTTACCTGCAAAATAGTATTTGCGCGTAAAATCGCGTGAATATACATACATGCAGACCCTGTGTACATAAAGGCAGTACATTGACACTCTGTAAGTCCGGCGAACGGCTGCCAGGCGCTTTGGAGTGGGTGAGAAACGACCTTCTGTATGGCGAAGTTGTTGCCCTTGCCGAGGGCGAGGTGGACGCTGTGTTGCTGGTCCACGAGGGGGCGGAGGACTGGTCATTGCAATGACCAAGCAATTGTGAGCAACTTTATCGTGTGACATTGGTGTCTCAACACGCCCTAAACATGCGCAAGTACAGCCGTTTCTGTGTTTGGGTGTATTGACGCTTAGAAAGGCAAACGCAAAATTGATGTCGCAAACGTAAGGACCAAGCCTGCATTTTCGTCGAGATAAATCGCACTGCGTCGTGAAAGGCTGGCCATCGTTTCGTTCGATACGACTGGAACGTGCAGTAACGCCATGTAGGCCACAGTCAACATTTTGCACTGGCATGTGCTCGAAAGGCTGCGCCCTGGCTCTTCCAAGTCACCAAATCGAATTGATACACCGTAGTACATACACGCGGTAATAACGGTATGCACGGTAACAACGGCACTTAATGGCGGCATCGATTCGATGTGCTGCTAATGCGCCGGGACAAACTCCCTTGGCAATGGCCAACGACCACTGGAATGGCCAACGACCATTGGAATGGCCAACGACCATTGGAATGGCCAACGACCGGCCAGCGACGGAGAACCAGTCAGGAAGGCTGACTGGTTGGAGGGCATCATGGGTCAGCCCACGCCTGTGCCGTGTCAGCATGACAGGACGACTAGCACCAATTCGGGAACGCGCAGTTGGGCCGCGCTCATCCCTCCGCTCCGCCGCCGCCCCCGGCCCCAAGACCATCCCTTCCCGGGGCGTGCCACGCCACGGTCCGGGTGCGAGCACAATTTCCCTTTGAGGTGGGAAGGGGCACTCACAGAACAAAGGCGGCCGCGCCCACGGCGGCTCCCGCGTCCTCTTCGCTACCCTCCTGCCCGCCGCCGAAGCTGATTTGTGCTTCCCCGTCCGTCGCATCTTTGTCGGGAGTCGGCAGCGGCTTGGTGATGGATCCTGTCGCTGGGCTGCCTGAGCCGCGGCGGGTTCTTGCGTCGGCTGCCGCAAGCGCGGTGGCGATCAGCAGCGAGGCGACAAGCCTTGAGGCAGCACGCGCCTGCGACGCAACGGGGGGTGGGATTTGTTGCCAAAGGGAGAAAGAAACAGGCCGTGCAAAGGGCACCCCCTCCCAAGCAATTGTATGCGAGACTCTTTTCTGTCCTGTGAAGTGATGATGTGGAGTCGCCGATGCGAAATGATGTGCACACGACATCCGGAAGCGCAAAAGGCAAGAAGCCCCAACAAGGGGGGGATCGGATCCGCGTGGGGAATTGGAGCGGGTAGAGGAACAGCATGAGGAAAGGAGGGGTGTCAGATAAGGGATGATGTGGCAAGGCGCACGAGTCGCGGCACGGTCGCGGTCGTCGAAGCCCGGTTCAGCGGCTCACCGGCCGCGGCAAAGGGGCGAAAAGCCGTCGGCGCCTTTGATTTGCCCCTGTTGCTGCTGCCAGATTTTGTGGCCAATGCCGGCGGAGACACCGCACGCGCGCCCGACGGCACCGCCACGGAGCGAACCGCAGCCGAACAGGCCGCGAGGGCAAAACGGCGTCCCCAGCCGATGTCCGGACCACCCCCCCGTGTCGGCGGGTCGGGTCTGGTTGGCCTGTGCCGACTCTGCCCGCCCCGGCGCCCAGCATTGATTCTATGCGTCGTCGCCTCTCGCCTCCAAAGATCGATCCGTTGATCGTCAGCTGTTGACATCCTCTGTCGGGTGCTGAGCACACCCCACAGGGGCCACATCCCCACCTTTGATCGACCCATGCTCCTCTGCGATGGCCCCTCAGGGGTTCTGTTGTGAGCAGTCGGTGACGTGCCGGAGTGTTCGCTGGGGTGAGTCCAGGCGACAATGCCCGCGTGAGGCTTGGCCTGCGGAACGCGTTCGAGAGCAGACGGGTCGGCGCGGAAGGAGGGAAGGACCACAACGGGGGGTTTATTCAGCGCCCTGCTGGCGAAGCTCCGCATTCATGTATCAGGGGCGTCACTCTTCGCAGTGAGAAGTTGGGTAAGCATGCAGGGTACCACCAGGAGAGCTGAAACTGCGCGGCCGAAGGTTTCACGCGGCTCGCTGGGAACTAGTCGTGAATTCCCTAGGATTTGGGAAAAGACCTAAAATGAAGGGGAGGGACACGCGGCCTGCACCCCAAGCACACCATTCATTTAGTGCGTCAGTGCATCTTCAGTACCCACATTCCTCCACCCGGAAATAAATGTCGGCTTTTGAATAAGCCAATTTACATGTGAGAAGGAAGCCAATTGTCAACGCAACGCCATGTTTATGGAGATCACGTCCCGAAAACCCAGAAAACCTTCCCACCATTGGATGCTGTTCTGCTATCCATTATTTATGCCTCCAAATGCGCTGCTCTTTTGACAGGGATCGGCAGTCCATGCAACCTGCTGCGCGGTCATTTCTACTGCACGCTGCTGCCAGCGCCTTACCAGCCCTACAACTGCAAGGTGACCACCGCCACATTCACTTTTGGGGCATACGTTAAATCCGACCCGACCTTCAGCATTTACATTGGCGGCACTGGCATAATGGCCAGGTACGGTGGCGGCGAGTAGGGATGGTTACGTCCAGTAAGCTAGTTTACGGGAGGCCCGAAGATGGGCGGGCGAAAAAATTGCTACCCGACAGTGTCCTGTCAGCAGGGCGCCCAGTTTGCGCGGGAACATGCTGCTGCTGGGGCCCCAAGGCAGGCAACGGTCCTTGGGGCCGGGTTTCGGCTCGTTCGGGAACTGTTTTGGCGGCGCCGAGGCCTAAGGAGGCGACGCGCCGCCAGACTGCACTTTGTTTTCTCGCTCCAACCGCTCTTGGTTGCAGCGAGCCCGGTCCCAATCGGGAACATTGCTTCGATCCTTCGAAAGGATCTATTGCGCCGAGCCTCCGGCTCGTGTTTTGCACCCCTTTGGAGCTTTCCAGCTATCGCCTCGCTCCCCCATGCCCGAGGAGCCCACCCTCAGCCCCAAGGCTTTGGTGGCGGCGCTCCAGGCTCTCCTCACTCGATCCGCCGGGGCTGCCTCTTCGGCACCCGCGGAACCCCAGACGGCCGAGGCAATCGCGGCCGCGGCCGCCGAAGACTCGTCCCGTCGCCTTGCGGCTTTGGCCCAAGAGTTCGGGGCCCCGCAGGATCCTTCGCTCTCCCAGCTCCTGGTTCTCCGCTCGGGCGCCAACATCGCCCCTTCTCCGCGGAATCCGGTGCCTCGGCCCCCCGCGGCGTTCGGCCAGTGGTTCGACGTCCTTGACACCGCCGACGGTCAACATCTTGCCCAGGCCTTGGGCCCCCGCTCGGGCTACTTCGCGGAGTATGCCAATTGGGCGCCGATCATCTCCTTCCTCTACGATCTGCAGCTCCGCCTCATCGCCTTGGCGGCGTGCCCGGAGGTCCCCGCTGCCGTCCGCGCGGCCTTCGAGCCCATCGTCTCCCTCTACGCCCAGTGCACCAACCTCGCGGTCTCTACCTTGGCTGTTCGGAGGACGCAGGCCGCCCACGCCAATACGCCCCTCTCCGAGGCGTACAAGTCCCTCCAGACCAACATTCAGTTGGCGGGATCGGCGGCCCGCTACACCACCGACCTCGAGCGCGAGACGACCAACTTGATCCGGGCCCAGATCCAGAAGGCTACCGTCAAGGCGCAGGCGGACGGCGCCGCCCGGGCCCGCCATTCCAGCCGCGGCTCCGACCGCTCCGGTTCCCACTCGGACGGGGCCTCGGGGTCCGGCCCCCTCGGCCGCTCGCGCGGCCGCGGTCACGGTTCCAGGCGGGGTCGGGGTGCGCCCCCTGCCTCGGGCAACCCCTTCTCCGATTCATGAGCTCCGAGCGGGAGCTCCTTGCCATCGCTGCGGCCTTGCGCCAGCTGCGCGTTGGCAGCGGCAATGCCCCCCGGCCACGATCTTGCCCCCCCGACGGGGGCCCTTCGGCCGGAGGCTCCGCCACCCCGCCCCCCCTCGGGGAATGGGGCGCTTCATCTTCAACCCCGCCGGGCGATCGGCGTTTGGCGCCAACTGGGCGCCTCCTCCCTTATCCTTCGTTGGATTCGGGAGGGTGTCCCGGTGGTTTGGAACGGTCATCCCCCAGCCCCGTTCCATCACGGGGTCTGCCGGCTTGCGGGGGCTGCACTCACGGCGTGGGAGGCACTGCGCGACACCTACCTCCAGACGGGCGCCCTCCGCCGCTCCCGGAGCCCCCCGACCCATGTCTCCCGCGCTTTCCTGGTGCCGAAGAAGGACAGCGGCTTCCGCTTGGTGGTGGACCTGCGGCACATCAACAGCCATACGAGCAAGATCAGCACCAAGTTCGAGACTCTCCGCTCCTTCCTCCCCGCCCTCCGACCGGGCCAGTTCCTTGTGGCATGGGACATTCGCGACGCGTTCCATCATCTCCGGATCGAGGACTGGTCCGTGTCCTACTTTCAGTTTCAGATCAACGAGGAGCTCTTCGAGGCCCCTAGGTTGACCTTCGGGTGGAGGAACTCCCCCCCGGTCTTCACCAAGTTGATGCGACCGGTGGTGGCGTTCCTCCGCGCCCCCCGCACGAGCGCCCCCCGTCGCCCCACCATCCTGCCCTCGCCGCCTACTGGGATGCGAACCCGGCCCCGACCCTCTCGCCCTACATGGACGACTTTGCGGGGGGCCTTCGGGGCCGCTCGGCGATGCGGATATGGGGGATGCATGTGCGCCGCCTCCTTGCGGCCCTGGGCCTGATGATCAAGCCGTCCAAGTGCACATGGGAGCCGACCCAGGTGCTGCCTCACCTCAGGGTCATCCTGGACACCAAGGCGGGGCTGATCATTGCCCCTCCCGCCAAGGTTGCGGCCATCCGCGCGGAGGCGTCCACCCTCTTGGCTCGCCACCGGCACCCGATCCCGGCCAGGGTGCTCGCCCGTTTCTGTGGCCGGGGTCAAAGCCTATCGCTCCCGGTGCCCTCCGCCCGGTTCTTTCTCCGGACCTTTACAACGATTTGGCGACGAAGACCAGCTGGCGGGGGACTCTCCGCCTTTGTCGCCAGTCGCTGCGGGACCTGGCGTTCTGGGCCCGTTTGGGTCCCAGGACGTCCACGTCGGTCCTATGGCACCCGCCGGCGACGGCGACTCTACATACGGACAGCTCCCCATACGGTTGGGGAGCTTCGCTGGTCCTACCCTCTCAGGGCCCGACCCCTGTTCTGGCGAGGGGTTTCTGGCCCCTGCCCGACCGCGCCTTGCACATAAACGTGCTCGAGATGCGGGCGGTGGGCCTGGCGCTACAATCGTTCCGCCAACGGCTTCTGGGCCGGCGGATCAATCTCTACACGGACTCCATGGTCGTCAAGTGCGTCCTCGACGCGGGGACCTCCCGCTCGACGCCCCTCATGGACTCCCTTCGGCGGGTCCATTACCTCACATCGGCCCTCCGTCTATCGCTCAACCCAGTCTGGCTACCCACCGAGTCCAACCTGCTGGCGGATGCCTTGAGCCGGACGCGGGACACGGAGGACTGGGCCCTCCATCCGCGCGCCTTTCAGGCGCTCTACTGAACCTGGGGCCCCTTCACCATCGACCGCTTCGCGACGACCACCAACTGCCTGGTGCCTACGTTCAACAGCCGCTGGTGGTGCCCGATGACGAGCGGGATCGACGCCTTCGCCCAGACCGATTGGGGGCTGCACAACAACTGGTGCAACCCCCCATTCTCCCAACTCCATCGCCTGGTGAGCCTTCTGGAGTCCCTACCCCGGGTGCGCGCCACCGTGCTGGCCCCGATCTGGCCTGCCGCGCTATGGTTCCGGCGTCTTCTCCTGCTCTCCAACGCGACCTGGGAGCTTCCGGTGTCGCCCGATCTCTTCACTGCGGGGCGGACGGGCACCTCCTTGGGCCCCCCCCGGTGGCGGGTCCTGGCGGTTCGCATCGATCGCTGCGCTTCTCCCCGCCGGGCCTTGCCCTTCCCTTGCCGCCCTGCTCGGACTTGACAACCTCCATTCTCTGCGGGCTGTTTTCCATTACCGATTTCTCGCTGGAGCTTCCGCGGCTCAGTATCGAGGAGCGGCTGGCCGTCATGCAGTCGATGGTGGAGGCCAACGCCCCGTCGGGCCACGAGGCTATTTGGCGAAAGTTTCAGAAATTCGCCCGCATGTGCACCGCCCGCGGCTGGCGGGCCCTCCCGACCTCGCCGGAAATGCTCTACGCCTTCGTTCTCTTTTTAAAGGCCGAGGGTCGGGTCTCCGTGGACTCGGCCGGGAGCTACCTTTCCGCCATCTCCACGGTCAGTGCGTGGGCGGGCCTGGGGGGCGGGTCCGCTCATGACGCCGTTACTGCCCGCCTCTTGCGGGCCTGGCGCGTCAACGCCCCTCCGGCGGCCTACCGCGACTCCGTCCTCGCCTTTCCGGCGGAGGACCTCTTCCGCTTGGCTGCCCTCGCCCTGGCCGAGCCCAATCCTTATCGGGTTCGGCCCTTCGTGTCATCCTGGACACGGTTTTCTTTTCGCGGGCGGACTCCGGCTTCCATATTCTGATGGACGACATCTGGCTCGGCAACCCCGCGGGCGACTCCACGGCGTCCTGCCCCACGCATCTGTTCTTTCGGGAGCGGCGCCACAAGTCGAAGTCCACTCGGGCCCTTCTCTGGCGCATCCGGGCCTTCGACTACCGCGGCTTCCCCGCCCTGGCTTGGGTCGTCCGTCATTGGGTCCGCCTGCGCGATGTCTGCCGCGCCCAGCACCTTCCTGGCCGCCGCGGCCACATCGAGTTCTTCTACGGCCTTCCTTCTGATGCCCACCCCCCTTCTGCCCGCTCTGTTCAGACCTGGTTCCTCGAGGCCGCCCGACACCTCACTGCGGCGGGGCAGGCCTACCGCCACCACTGCGTGCGGTGTACCGGGGCGTCCTCCGCCTTTGCCGTACTGGTGCCTGAGGCCCAGGTTCGTAATTGGGGGTGGTGGGCCCCGGGGTCCGCGGCTTTGTGGAAGTATGTGGATTTGCAGCGGCGGCCTACTGAGTTTGACTACCGCCTTTTTGGCTGGATGCTTGTCGCCGCCGACTCCCTTCGCGACGAGTTTCGTGACATCTTCTCCGCGCCGTCTCCTCCTCCTGTCCCGTCGCCTTGATGGGGGCCTCTTCGTTCCCCCATCCTTTCCGGCCCTGTACTTTGCTCGCGCTTGCCGCCAGGGCCGTATTGTTTGGAGATGGGCACTCTTTGGCTTGCGGGTGACATACCCAGGTTCTTGAACTGCATGGACAAGCTGTATTGGTGGGTTGGTGACGGATAGGTGTTTGTTGGAGTTGGATCAGGTGGACATTTTGTCACGGTTTGTGACGTTTTCTGAATATGTAATTATAATTACATGTTCAGCCTGCCATTGGGCGGGAAGATCGCAGGGCTGTACCGTAACGGCCAACCACGCGCACGCGCAAACTCCAAGTCGTTGGGCGCCCAACGCCCAGCGGCCAGCTGGGGGAGTTCCCGGTGGGGCAAAGACCACCGCCCGCCGATCGGCAGCACCACGGGCTATGGTTCGCCGCGTTTGGGGCCGAAGATCGCCATGTGGAATAGGGGTTGGATCGTCGGGGCGAATAGGCAGCCGATGGGCTGCGGCCACCTCGATTGCCGGCCCTAGAGGCGGCCATGCGCCGCTGCGTTTGGAACTGGCGGTCAACGAGGACAACAGGGATGGGTTTCGCTAGAAAACCAAAGCAAAAAGCTGCAGGGGGGGGGGATTCGTTCTCGATCTCAGCAACAGGGGTCGATCGGGTACCACCTGGCGATGGTGGACGCGACCTTGGCGCCGCCAAACCCAGGGCCAGTGCGCGGGGCTGAAGCAACACCGGCATCGCAGAGAGCAACCTCGACGGAGACCACACCTTATGTTGTGCCGCCGTTTCTGCGCCAGAAACCGCATCCTGTGGCTTTGCCGCCATGCAGTTTTTAAAATTCCCGCGCCCCGCCTGCCTCTGTGGCCTTGGGATCCTGGTTTCCCCCTCGTCTTTCCCAGTGGCCCCCACCTCGCGCGCACCAGCGACATGCATTTTCCTTTCACCACGCAGTGGCGCCCCACCGGGTCGCGCCTTCCCCATGGTAACGCGGCTTGAGGCACCTAATGCGCACTCCCTCCCCATCTGCCGACGCCCTCGCTTTGGCTTCTGCCCTCGCCTGGGCTTCCGCCCTCTGCTCTCAACCCGGGTGCGGATGCGGGGAGCACCCTGTGGGGCCTTGCCCCGCTACGTGGTCCTGATGCCCGCCCAGAGATCTCAATGTGGGGCACAGAAAGCGCTCGCTCGGCGGCCCCCAGAGGCACCGCAACTGTTGCGATGCCTCTGGCGCCCGTCGAACCAGCGACCACAAGGCCCATTACGCAGGGGCGCCTGCACACTGCACACTGACGCGACGCCCGGCCTCGGCGCATGGCCCTTCGGCAGTTTGTCTAGCCGGCGTCTTGTCGGCCGCCTGTTGGCGGCGATCTTGCGCCATGCAACATGTCAGCAAAGGGCTCTCCGGACCCGTTTTGGGGGACGAGACGTTAGGTGGGAGTCCTCGCCCTACCGGGAACTCCTGCAGTTGCAGGTGGACGCTGGACGTTGGGCGCCCAACGACTTGGGAGTTTGCGCGTGCGCGTGGCTGGCCGTACTCGCCCCCACCGTACCTGGCCATTACGCCAGCGCCGCCAATGTAAATGCTGAAGGTCGGGTCAGATTTAACGTATGCCGACTTTTGGTGGCTTATAAAGCCACTAATTAGCAATTTAAAAATAGCATAAAGTCAGCTGCTGAATAGCAGCTTCACTCACCTCGCACTGTCGGCCCAACTCTGGGACGCCATTCTTTGCGGGTTCGACAAGACCTTGGACGTTTTCCAATTTTCCACCCTATTCGCGTGGGCTCAGTGTACTGAGATTTACTCTGCACCTTTCCGTCCAAAGCAAAAATGCGAGTCCATTCAATAGACTCACGGGTAACGCCCTAGCCCAAGTTTCAAGGTTTCCAAGTGTTTGATTCTAATGCGGCCTCCCAAGGCAATGGAGACATTAAATCCCGGACAGAAGAAGTACGCATAGTATGTTAAATGAACAGGCTGAGTGTAAACGACCAGAATTAAATTGAGTTGAAGAAAATAGATGTTATCAATCCATATATTTCGCAAATCATGCACCCAATTGTGATTGCAAGTTCTGTTGCGATAATTCCATACCAGGGCACCAATTTTGCAGGAGGAAAGACTTGCGGGTCTGTTTTCATGAGGAGCAACTGGGTCCCATTGTTTCCAAAATTTCTGCATGTGGTGCATGGCGCATCTCTCCTCATTTTTTGCCCCTAGTATTTGCAAACTAATGACTCGCATCCATAGATGCAGACAGTCGCTTGCTCGTCAAGTGTCTCAGAATCGCTGGCAAGTCCGCCAACAGATTATGGACTGCCGTTTTCAAATGTGCCTCATTCAACCCGCCAGACCAGAGAAAAAGAAAGAAAATCGTTTCTCAAACATCACAGCTGCCAATCGGTAAGATCGAACGAAGCAGCCATTCAAAACGATGTCAGAACGAGTTGCAGCTCAGTGGCCACTCTTCTGGATATTAAAACCAGCATCCGTGCTGATCAGGGTCGAAATACCACGCAGCAAATTTCAATTTCCATCAATGACATATGATGATACATGTTTATTGTTCCCAAAAAACTATGTGGCTCATTGATTTCCCAGCCCTCCTCCATAATTTTCAGCCCTCAGAGTGTTCAAATCCATTCTCATATCCTGGATCGACACTGAGCTTCCAAACGTGGGTAAATTGTATCCGGAATTGTTCCTATCAAGTTATACATCGCAGCGCGCGTTGAATGCGCACTGCACTCTGCATTGCCTCGAATTGACCATCAAAAGACCTTATGGCGACCGTGCTCCCTCCCCTCGAGGCAGCCTCCAATCCAAACCAGTCCGTGCCGAAACACACAACTTCAATTTCTTCATGTCAACGCTTAATCGGCGGCACGGCCGCCACGTGGCCGTGAAATTAATTTGCAGAACTATTTTGCACAGAATTGCGCAGAGTATTCTGTGGAGGTCATTCTATAATGACATAAACACGGCTCCGATGCGGATTGTATTGGATGTCGCATCGTGTAGATCGATGTAGCTGCGGTCCAGCTGGCGTGGGCTGGCCAGGCAAAGCCCGGCCTGGCCGACTCTTAAACGGTGACGACATTCTTTGATCCCGGTTTCCCTCCCCATGGGGGCTGCACGTCCTGGAGAAGCTCCAAATTGCCTGTGCACAAAAGCACCGAGGGCAGTTGCGGATCCATGGTGATCGCAAGGAATTGGCGTTATTGGTAATTGCGCGTATTACAGTAAATGAGGGGCAGGACGCAACACGGTTCTCTGAGCCATGAGCCAGCAGGTGCCGAAAGCTGCCAATGCGGCAATTTGGCAATGTTAATTTTCTGCTGTACTTGGGTGCTGTGCTTTGGAATCACAGGGCGGCGATGGGCGTACTCGCATCACAGTGAACATCTGAATCGATGATGTGTAAAGAGCACAAACAAACTAGAATTCGAAAAAAACTAAATGGTGGTGAAATTCTAAATAAGGAAAATGACACAAACATAAAAATTTTGCAGACGGAGAGTAGTGCAAGGAGATTTCCAGGACTGTAATTGAGTGCACAGTAGAAGCTCTGCTGTGAGCACATCAATTTATTCTCTGTTTTGAACAGTCGAAATTTTGCCATGTTCATGTGAGCAAAAACAAGACATTTCCCCGTAAACCACAGATTACATGAAATTGATGCTTCAATTCTGCAAGCATACTCAATGTAATTTGGACAATGCGTATCACGTGAATACAGCAATACCATAATAGACATCTGCTAATTCTAGTGTACTAAATTCATTGTAAAGACATGTAGCAATACATACTATCTGAACTCGAAAAGTCGAACAGTTATTTTTCTAGAGCAGTGATCCCGAGCTCAATGACAATGCTATGGCTTTCAGATATTCTGTGTTCCTAAAATTGCACAAGTGCGGCGTACTCCACTATTCTAATTACAATTATGTCATATTTAGTGCTGCTTAGCTTTTTCCCACTCTATTTCGCTGCATTCCAGTTTGTGGCGGGTAATTTTGCCCCAACCTGTCTCGCCGGATGACGTGTGCAGCTCCCCAATGAAACGAGCTGGCTGCTCAGTCCCGTTGCCTCCCAATCGCTTTCCAGTGTAAGCCAACACCGCTTCGAGGACAAATTCCCGACCTGCGTCAAATGCAAGTCTTAAGTTAGTGCAAACGACATACATTGTTTTGGAAAATGCTCTATTTGCGAATTCGGTGGCGGGTACATCGGAATTAATATAATTTTTAGGAGTATATATGATCCGAATATGAATAATAAATGAAAATTCCAGCTTTGAATGTTGTGCATTAAAGAAGTTTTCAATATGTGGTCATAAATTTTCTTCAAACAGTAAACTGCAGAATATCAACTAGGGTGGCATATAATATAATAATGTTACCATATTGTCTGGAATGTTCAACGAAACAATATGCATTCGTGAATATCCATAATGTGACATGTAGGCTCATTTGCCTATATGGATACAAATTTGGTGATGATCTTGATACTTCTCATTGTTAATTTGCACTGTTCATCAAGCGATAAACCGTTTTAAGGAGTCCTGTACCATAGGAATAAACAGTGTTCATATATAATCTTGCATGATCATATGCTGCCATATTTTTATAACATCAGTAATCAACAACAACAATCATAGAACCATGGAATCAATCTTTATCAATAATAAATGTCAAATGAATGCGATTGATCCCGCACGCACCCTCGGTGACGGCTGAAACGAAACTCTCAGCGTCTTGCAGCATCACAGAGCCGGCGGCATCCTGTGAGTACAGCAGATGGCCTTCAACTGTCTCAGCCCATCTGTAGACCTTCGCGTGGGAATCGTAGATCCCCAGGATCTGGTGCAAGCAAATTGAAAATCTTTTAAGCGCAAGGGCTACGCAAAACATCCAAAATGCAGCAGCGTTCAGATATATGCGATATTTGAATAAAATATCCATGTTCACCCGTTCGAAATTCTGAAATTGCACTTATGGAAAATAAAGTAATGAAACTGCTTGAAATGCGCACGGATGTACGTACACAAAAATAAGGACACATCTGCGCACATATGATCTATAAATGTCTTTGTAAGTATTTGCCCAAATTTATTAATGTACAATTCGAAAAACCCTTCCCCGCAGCTTTGGAACAAGGACACACAAAGAAGAGACAGCGTCCCGCACATGTATGCCTGCTGAGTCCATTTCGGAAATTAAGGCCGACCGGTCCCGAGGTACCTTGAACGTGTGCCCGCCGTGTTGTCTTGTTCCTTGCACAATTCCCTCATCAGAGAACAACAGTTGGTCGTACACTGCGGATTTTTCTTCCCCATCAATATTTGCGGTGCCAGCGTACCTACAAAACATTCTCAGAGAATCGTCGCACACATCATGATACCGTAGCCTCAGTGCACGCGACATTGCATGACCAATGGACGTCGACGTCAATAGTGCATTGGGTAATGCTTTCAATTGTGCAATGCCATGTTGTATACAATGGTACAATGGATTGTAAATTGAGTTCTACTTGTGATTGTGTTGTACCGAGGTCTTTGCTATGCAAGTGATTGCATGCCATGAGCGCAAAGCGTCAACGTCGCGGCGCTTTTTATAATGCAGCGCAGCGGTATTGAGGTGCCTGCCAGTCTCCTTTTCTCCATTAAAATCGATGTACGAAATTTCAGAAGAAACTGGAACAAATTCCCCATGCGTCAACTCACCGACGTAGAATCGTGATGACAATGTACCCAATCACCACAACTACTTTGCCTAGCACCCCGATTATGACAGATTTGGACAATGCTGCAAAAATAACAACTGTGCGCCCTACATGTCTGGCATGGTGGCTTGCATTCGCTGGGAAAAGCTGAACACTGGGGATAATTCTATGTCGTGTGAAAATCGCTCAACACTGCGGAATCTCATACAGGAAGCGATAGCCGCTTACGTCAACTACCTCATAGCATCAGTTTAACTAAGTCACATAACAAACAGAATCAAAGCCTCCAATTTAAAACAGTTGAAAATGGGTCGACGTGCGCAATGTTAGCCGCATTACTGGTGACATAATTTCACCGGTGATTGCCAGCTCTTACCCACCTCCCGGACGGGGGCACAACGCCAGGGGCGCTGTTGCCAACCTCCGCCCCTCCACTCAGAATTCCCATCCTGGTGCGCGCCAAATTGATGACCGACGCCAATCCCGACCCCTCAGCGACTCTCCCCATAGCGACTGCGTTTGCATCGCCTTTCTGGCGCATTCGCTTGGAACGGCGACGGCAGCAGCAGATGGTTATAGTGATTCCGATGGCGAATCTGCTTAGCAAATCACTCGAAATATCACCGACGGAATGTGATACGGCGACGACGCTCGCAAAGACATAGCAAAAGGAATACAGACAAGATCCACTAAAGCACGGACATGTTACAGACATATATGCGACATATACGGGCAAGATGAAGATGAGGTACAGCAGAAGCGGATTCAGGCAACACACAGCAAAGGGGAACGGACAAGACGCACAAAAGGGGTACCGATAAGGCAGGGACAACGCACAGCAAAGGCGGATATAGGCGAGAGACGGCAGAAGGGATGCAGACGGGATGTGGGCAAGATGTTTCTCGCTGCATATGCGGCTAAGGATTGAAACGGACACTCACAAAACAAAAACAGAGGCTCCAACCTGCTGCACTGCGATCCGGAAGACGCTCAAAAAGAATTAGCGAAAGGGATACGGACAAGATACGGAAAAAGGGATAAAGACGAGACACAGCAAGGGCAAATACCGACAAGAACAGCAAAGCAGACACAGAGAAGATGCAGGCAAGGTATGGGGAATGCGGATACAGATGAGATACAGCAAAAGCACATCAAACCAAGAGGCAGCTCAAGGGACACAGAGAAGACGCAGCAAAAGCAGGTACGGACGAGATGCAAACGAGGCACAGCAAAAGCAGATTCAGTCAGCACAAAGGACACAGAAGAGACACAGCAAAGGGGCGAGCGGGCACTCACAAAACAAAGACGGCGACTCCAACTGCGGCCCCCGCGCCCCCGTCGAAGCGCGCCTCCGCCTTCGCGCAGAACTTCTTCCCTTCGCAGCTCTCGTCCCTGTCCTGGCTGAGCTGGCGCAGCCGATGCGGACGAATGCCGTGCGCAGTGCCGGCGCCATCGAGATGCAGCTGGCGGGCGTCGGCCGCCGCGAACACGACGGCGATCAGCAGGGAGGCGAGGTGCCATGGCGCCATGTGCGCCTGAGGGGCACAGAGGGGACGGAATCAGTGTGCGTTGGTGAACACAAGGGTGGAGTTGGTGGGGATGCGTAAAATTCCCACGCCAGTGTGGGGTGGGGGGTGGGGTGAGAGATGCCGGGTTGGGTGAAAGAGGCAAGCCAGTCAGCGGCAGGATTATGTGGCAAGAAGGCGCCCGAGTCTCGGCACGGTTGCTGTTGTCGACGTCCGGGGCGGCGGCTTAGTGGCCGCTGCAAAGGGGCGACGGGAGATGGGCGCTTTGCGCTGCCTTGGTTTGCTGCGGCCTAATCCGTGTTCGAATGCCGGCGGAGGCACGGCCCCCTCCCCCCGGCAACGCTGGAGCGCGGCACTCGGGCGACCGGTCCGCATCGGCAAAACGGCGTCCGCGGCGGATCCAAGGGGACACCTTCCCGGATCGACTGTCTGAGTACAATTCGGCCTTCACCGACGCATTCCACCCCCAGGCGCCCACGTCGATTCGATGCGTGGCCGCCACTCCACTCCAAAGACCGAACGATGCCACAGACGAGCCGGACAGCGACGCTGATGCTCGACACCGACCGGCGCGGTCCGCAAAAAAAAACGGCGTCCGCAGCGGATCTGGGGTGGGCCCCGTCCCGGATCGGCGGCGCAGGTTGGGTGCAGCCTTGCCGCAGCTCTTTGACCCAGGCGCCCCGCATTGATTAGATGAACCTTCGCCGCTCCGCCCTAAGATTGTTGTGTTGATCCTCATCACCTGACGCCATCCGGTGTGCTGACGCCCACCCATTGCGCCCCCAAGCCCACCTTTGATCGGCCCATGCTCATCGGCGATGCCCCTTGGGGCTCGTTTGTGACGTGCAGGTGCGGTGCTGCGGTGCCCGTTAAGGTTGAATCGAGGCGGAACGCGAAAAGCCCGCGGGAGGCCTGGCCTGCGAAACGAGCTCAAGAACAGAGGACACAGCGGAGGGGGGGGGAAGGAGGGGAACAGAGGGTTCGTTTTGCGCCCAGCAGGCGAAGCTGCGCATTTATGCGTTAGGCGTCACTGTTCGTGCTGATGGATTAGGTAACCGTGTTGTCAAACCGGCGGACACCTGCCACGTATGCCCCGTCTAGGCTGAAACTGCGCTGCGAACGTTTTCGGGTGTGTCACTGGGAACTAGTTGTGAATTTGCGACATGGGAAAAGACAGGGACGAAGGAAAGGCGCATGGAACTTGCTCCCCCAGCACACCCGCCGAGTACAATGTCGCTGTGTATTCAACAGAGTCAATCTGACCCAACCGTTATATTGGATGAAAAGCCGGACAAGCCTGACTAGGGTAGCTGGGACAGCACTCTTTGGCGAACACAGTCAGCGCAGAAAATTCGATATACCGCAGAGTCAGCACAGATGGATCCCAAAAGCGCACGCACTCGCACCCAACTCCCAATAGACAGGCCAAGAACGTGCTTTCTGTCTGGATGAGGTTACACAAACCCCCGCAAACACACCGTTTATCATTTTCTTCCCTTGCTCCTTTACCAACACGCGAATCTGTTCGCGAACACTAAAGCAGGTGACGAAACGGGAGATAATGTCCACGACATTGCCTAGAATGCACAAGAGGGGCGTTGCGTCAATCGACCATAACTTTAATCTCCTCAATCAATCACTCATTGCCACAGAAGCGATGGAAATACAAAGGTGAATTGACGGCAACTTCCAACCTGATCCGTTTCAGCTCATGAGCAGATCAGCACGGGTCAGAGCATTGTGCAGACCGCTGCCGAAATGAGGCGTTATGCTTGGAGCCGCTCCCAACTACACAAGCTACGCTTTGCGCTAAAAGAACAGTCAAAAGCGTTAACACCTCAAATGGTTTAACAGTGCCTTTAATTATTTTCCGCCACCCTTCAATATCCCTGACCCAACCGTAAACGCTAACCCTCGGTTCAACTCGGAGTTCAAAGCTGTCCGAGACTCCGACAGCTTTACATACGTCGAAAAGTCGCCAAAACTGTTTAAAAGTGGCAATTTTCGCAGCGACGAACAGTGAAAAATCGCAGTGACCCACAAAAATTGGCAAGTGAACAGCAGCACCCAAACGGAATCTGCTTGAGAGCGACCGGGAATGTCGCCGCCACCGTCCTGATGCGAACATGTTCGCATGCAATGTCGGATGCTCGTTGTTGAGGCACCAATGAGAAAGCTCCCAGTTTTGCCCCCAAAATTAGGGCATTGACGCGCTGCATGCAGCGCAACGTCCCAGGCGGGCTTCCCGCGACCCGGGAAACAGAACAAGGTGCAGCTGTCCCAAAGTCCTGTATGTACTTAGGAAAAGTATCATTGACAGTACTGCATACAGGAGTCCAAGCAGACCTTCTAACACAGGTCGAAACTTGGCTATTATTTTGAAATGGCATATACGTCAAGAAACATCAGTCCTCAATTATTGAAAGTTTTGTCAGCCTGGCAAAGCCAGGTTTTCATGGGCAATTCTGCTTTTCAAATACAGCCCCGGCCTTTTGATGCCATTGCACCACCTCAAACACTCCTTACTTCACGCCGCTGTCTGTAATTACTCTTTTCTCAAGATGACTTGATCTTGGCGGTAGCTATTTTTTTATCAGAGAGGCTTTCCTGCATATTGAATTTCAGATCCCAGCGATCATAAAGCATTAGCCTCTTCATACTTTCACCCACTAACCCATCAGTAGCATTCAACATCAACCATTGTGCTGCTCCGCTTCCTAGCAATACTGAGCGGCTGTCCATGTTCAGCTTTGAGGGGTCTGCGAGGTTGTGTTGCAACCGGAACTGATTGAGTGTTACCACCAGATGGACGCATTAAGAAGTGATGATGCAGCAGGAACTGCATTAATCGCACCGACTAAAAGACCGGACATGTAAGGGACAAAATTCCTACTGCTTTTTGCTGCGCTGCAAATCGTTGGCGTGTAATCGAGCCTGCGTTCCCCAGTCAGGGGTTGCCACCCCTCGATCCTGCTTGCCATCGTAAGTGTCGCGTTGGGACCGAGTCCTGAAAAATTTTGCGCGAAAATTTGAGACAGACCGAGATGGAGGGAAGGGGACGCTGAACTTGAGCCCCCAACACACCCTTCCCGTAAAACGCCGTTGCGCATTCAACACTTGATGGGAAGATCCAACATTTTCGAGAGCATGAAATGTCCTCATGTTGAAATGTTTGTGTGATACTTTGTGCATCTTAAATACGCTTTGACAAGGGCGTGGTATATCACAGCAAATTTTACTGGGACGGAAGGAACGCCTCCCCCAATGTACTTACCTTGAAGTGCATATGGGCATTGTCTGCGTCACGCAAAGAGACCGCTGCCTTTGTATCAATAACGGCTGTAAATGAGCTGAAGCTGAATTGCTTCCTTGCTGTGCTGTTGGGCTCAGTTACAGCGCCGCATTCCCGGAAGAAGCCAGGCAAGCTGCGAAGGAAGCAGAGAAGCAAGCAGTGAAGCAAGCAGTGAAGCTAAAATTTGGTGCAAACTGTAAACAGGAGCCTCCTGTTTCTTCATCAATGCCTGACGATTTTTCACCTTGTTGTTTGACTAAGCAGCGCAATGCTAAGCTGAGACACGAGTGCACAATGCGATGGGCTTGTCGCTCCATTGGAAGGATCGCGCTACGCTGGAAGCATTTTATACATACTTGGGGACACTCCGGCTCCTTGGGCAAAAGCAGTGTTGCTGAAGTATTTTGCAATCTCCTGGTAAAAGAATCTTCTGGAATACTGAAAGACAGATATTCCCATTCTGGTGACATGGGACACGCCGGTTGATAATGCATTGGTGCTAGAAGCATAATGCACCAATCAAGAGATATGTACCATTCACTTTGAAGAAGAACCCCATGCAGCATTTTGAGGAGCAACGTGAACCCGCTGTGAGTCAAGAAGATGCACCGGTATGTATGTCCTCTCTCAGCAGTTGTGGGTGATCCTTGGCTTCTGGCGATTGTATTTGAAAACACAGTTGTATACAGGGTTTTGTGAAATGTCCTGCTGCAACTATCTCTTTCTTTAATTCCAGTGTAACTCTATTCATCTGTACAAAATTTGCTAATCTATCTTACTACTTGTAGTACGCATTTTTACGTGCTTGTATTTCAAGATGCGCCAATCGAGAACAGGGACAACATACAAAGTGCTGATATGAAAATCCCTTCAATGGGCGAGCCTCTAATTGCCATTTTTCACCATGAAACTACTCATGACGCCAGTATAGCCATTGCATTTGCTGCTGGTGCCTAC
The DNA here is from genome assembly GCA_905146915.1 of Ostreobium quekettii. Classification (NCBI taxonomy): domain Eukaryota; kingdom Viridiplantae; phylum Chlorophyta; class Ulvophyceae; order Bryopsidales; family Ostreobiaceae; genus Ostreobium; species Ostreobium quekettii. The sequence goes on along the minus strand of CAJHUC010000829.1, from coordinate 60,516 downwards.
AGATTGAATAATCTATTGCAATCTTTTAATGTACCAAATGTTGAAGCACATCGCCAGATTGTGTTCGCTCTTCCAATGTTCACGGATGTTTGTTTACTGATGTACACATCTTGCTCATTCTATTATTTTCCCATCTCTGCCTTTCGCCCTGTATGTTGTCCGCACATATGCGGACAGCTGCACAGCTGCCTGAATGCTCGTATCGCTCAACCTGCCATGTACATATTTGAATTCAAATTTGAAAGCACGTATTTTGCGGCCACATAACTGCTAACTTGTTCAAAATAACACCCTACTGATTCCATCCTATCAGGGCTGGACCTGATGGGTTAGAGTCAATGACGTCATACAATTTGGTGCACTGGTGGTCAACAAATACTGAATGCTGCCTGTATGCGATTCCCACTTGATTACCTAAACCGTTGGCACCTTTATTACTGAAGCTCTCGCTCCTGTAATAATATCTTATGCATTCCTTTTGGCAGTTCTTGCATCATCTGCTGCCAGCCCCGCATCCCAATGTATATTTACTTAATATTCTTCTCATACATTATTTAAAGAGCTTGCTTTTCGCTATCTACTCTCATTATATCACGTGCTGTAATATACTTCATTAGTTGGCCAACAAGACAATTCGCCTTAACTTCCACCATTCAATGCCCCGCTGAAATCCCAAATTTGGCAAATTATTTGCTTTAAAACGAAATCAACGACTTAAATGCTATACCACTGCTAAGAATGCTTTTCATGGACCCTACCAATCATAAATCGCTTTGGTATTCAACAGCAGTCGGTACGCAGGGAGTGAGCCACTTGCTGAACTGCATAACGATTGGGCCCTCACTCTTCGCTGGGCGTATACACTCACGGCAATTACGTTGAGGCACTTTAAGAACACAGTGGAAGACCACCTAATGCGCCAGACCGCTGATGGTTTGCGGTATTAGTCTTTGCAATACTGTGCCCCGGTGTTCCCTTCACAACCCCAGGCGCCTCTCCTAAAATTTTGGACTGCCAGGACCAGATGGCCGGATGCAGCTTTGAGTCCGCACGTGAGTGGTCTGAAGGGCACCCACGGTGATGGACAGCAGTTTGCAACTCACAGCTGGACGCCTTGGCTATTCGGTTCGGCCGGGAGACCAAAGGTGCCCAGAGCACCCCCAGGAGGTCCCCTTGCGCCAGGGTCGGTCCGAGTTGGGCGGACCGCCCCTTGGTTTGTTCGCGTGCTAGAGGTTTCCGACTGTACTTGCGCATTATTTGGCAAGCGTTTAGCTATCAAACGGGAGAGCTATGTGTGAGGAGGCCGTGCTTCTTCCTCCACCTCAAGGTCTCCCGCCATACTGCAACATTCAGAGGGAGATCATAAATGCACCCCAAGGAACGTCTGCAGCATGTCTTTTCTAATCTTTGCATTTTGCATTATCTTAAAACCGATTCAATTGGCCCGGATGGATATGCGATCGGAAAGAATCTGGCGGAGCTCAACGCAACAGAAATCGCTCAGCCGGGTGCTCATCGCCTCATGCGAGCATTGCTCCAGAGCTGCCGTCCACGGGTTGCTTGACAACCAAGCCCATCTGGTCGTTTGAGGCTCAATCAAGAAAGGCCTACCCATAGTAGACGGCTGTAAGCTACCAGGTTTGAGGGATGTGCGCAAATGCCCTTATCACACGTAACGAATCAACCAAAATACACGGTTTCAGACCGTTCGAAAATCGTGTAAAGTAATGTATATTCACTCAATGGTTACTACATGGTTTGGTCCCATTTTGTATGATAGGCACGCAATTGAACACCATTTTTGCACGTTTCCAGGCGTCTTACACGGTTCACGATTTTAAAACTGCATTTTGGCCTGGTTTTTTACCAGTGTGTAATGCCTTCCCAAGCGCTTTCCCTCCCATTGGTGACAAGAAACGTGCCTAATTAGGTGCACAGTGAAATTGGCAGTTGTGCAGTAATGCGGGTCTGCCAATTTCACAGTCGAGCGGTTCCAATTCTCCCAAGGCGGCGCTTCCAAAGGGCCAAGCCACCCTAACGGGTCCAGGGCATTCAAGGGAGGACATGAATCCCTTCTGCTATTCGAGTTCGTGTCGCTCCACCTCAATGGCTGATGGCCACCGCCAAATTTTCACAAAAATCGAAAATGGTCGTCCAGTCATCGGGTGGCACTATTCGGTAATGCGATTGGAGTGTGTGTTGTAGCCATTGCATTGTCTGTTGGCTACAGTAACACTAGTTTCTTTTATTCATTTGTGAATGCCAGCTGCAAGTTGAACTTTAGAGACAACCTATCCCACAAACTGCAGCTGTATGGGCGTCCATTTTCTTGCATTTACGTAACTTACCATCAAAGGATTGGAGAACTCCTTAATTAACGTCAGTTTGATGTGTGTTGGGTCAACATCACCACAATGCCATTGTTAAGAGCCCGTTAGGTCAACAAAGAAGACATAGAAATTCATGCCGTTCAAAAAGAGGAACGAACGAAATTGGGCCGAGGGATTATAGATTTCTATCAAAGATACAATCTGTCAAGTTTTCATTGGAATATTTTCTCCTTTTGGCACTTTTGCAATGATGGCGTGCCCAAGCCATTTAGCGCCCTGAGCCACATCGTTGAAATGCAAAACCTGTCACTTGCCAAGAGGCACAAACGATCTACCAAGATAACAGCGACAAGACAAATGAATCGCAACATTTTAGAACAAAACACCCCAGAAACGGCGGCAATTGCGCGAAAATATCCACCAAAAGATAATGCCCCCGCTGAAGGACGGCAGGGTCGACCCACTCGACATTGAGGGCGGCACGTAGGCCTCAGTACACGGCAACGGATTACTGCGGAGCGGAGGGCCTCATGTATTGACCCCCCAAAACAAGGTCATACATTTAATGTTGTTGATTCAATTAATGCCGTATGGCAGCCCCCTGCTGACACACTCCTGACTCTCCCGTCTGCCAAACGGCCCTCGCCCCCCGACGGGCCCTCCCCAGTACTTTGCCGCCGTACTGCTCCCCGACATCCCCCGACCGCTCCCCATACCCTGGGAATTCGCGCCCCCGGACCCACCCCCTGGAACCACTTTTCGCTCCTGCCCGCACCCCAGGCGGCCGCCAGGAGCCCCACTGGGCCGAGTTCTGGCCTCTGAGCGCAGCCAGGGCGGCATCTTTGGGCTCCTCGATTCGGGCCTGCCCATCCTTGCCAGGCTCGGCCGCCGGCCAACACCTCCCCCTGGCCGGGATCCCGTGGGAAGGCTGCTTGCAGATTCTGTCCCTTCCGGACGGGCGCAGGGGCCAGTTGCCGCGCACCGGTGCCGGCAGATCGGTGACTTTGGCGTCGTCCCTCGGAGCCTTGCGCGGAGAGGGAGGGTTCAAGATTCTTTGCCGCGTGGCCGGACGATTTGCCGCAGCCCGGCACACTTGAATTGCGGCGGCTAGAGCCCCAAACGGCTCTCCGTGTCCACACTGGGCGAGAGAGAGCGGCGCATCTCAGAGCTGGAGCGTGCTTGAGCTTGTAAAGGTGTTCTGCAAATCCGCGTTTGGGGCAATTTTGGTCGGGTTGTAGGACTCTGCGGCTCGTGGTGGCCGGCGGGGCTGCCCCAGAAGGGCGGAGGGACAATCGCGGATCGCTGCCGATCGGCGCGGCCGGCATTCGGCGGCAGAGGCGCGTCGAAGCATGATGCCGCAGGGTGGAGAGAACGGTGTGAAAGGGGGCCGAGGGGATGCGCCCGGGGCGGCCTGGGGCGGGGACGACCGGCACAAGGGCTCCGGCGGGCACCAGCGAGGCCGCACGAGGGTCGGCCCCGCGGATGACGATGAGGAAGTGGTTGAGGTGGACCCCGCCAAGCGGTTCCACAGGTACAAAGAGCAGGTGGGCACTGGGAGATTCAAAAAGGTGTACCGGGGCTATGACACGGAGGAGGGCGTGGACGTGGCGTGGTGCAAGGTGTTCGACTTCGAGAAGGAGCAGGCCGCGGAGATCCTGGAGGAGATGCAGAAGGGCATAGCGCTGGACCATCCCAACATCATCAAGTGCTACGCGTGCTGGGAGTGCCGCAAGACGGGCTGCATCAACCTGGTCACGGAACTGTTCACGTCCGGCAACCTGAGGGACTACCGGCAGCACTACCGCCACCTGGACCAGAAGGCGCTGAAGAAGATGGGGCGGCAGATTCTCAGCGGGCTAGCCTACCTGCACGGGCTCAAGCCGCCGGTGGTGCACGGCGACCTGAGGTGCGACAAGATCTACGTGAACGGCTTCAACGGCGAGGTGAAGATCGGCGACCTGGGCCTGCGCACGCTACTGGCCAAGCGCTACGGCACGTCCACGACCTCCGCAGACGACTTCAAGACCCCGCCGGAGGACATGTACTGCTTCGGTCTGTGCCTGCTGGAGCTGTTCACCAAGGTGTACGTGGACAGGAGCGTGCCTTATGTAGAATGCCTGCGCCAGCTGCGCAAGGCAAAGGACGAAAAGGTGCGTGATGTGATCGCCCTCCTGCTGGGGGATGCCGACCAGAGGCCCGTGCCCACCCAGCTGCTGGAGTCGGAGTACTTTCGCAAGCCCCATGTAGATCATGCGGCCACCCCTGCGCCCAAGCAGCCCCACGGGGCGTCCCACGACGCGGGCAAGCTGCGCGGGGAGGACTACAACTTCGTGGTGGCGGCGGAGGGTGAACCCGAGGACGGCAAGATCCATTTCGAGATCACCATGACTAAGGAAGAGGATCCGGAGACGGTGCAGAACGTGGGCTTCGACTACATCCTGCTGGAGGACTCCCCGGAGCAGGTGGCGGACGAGATGGCCAACAGCTTCGGGCTGAGCATGACGGACAAGGAGATCTGTGCGGCGGCGCTGAGGGAGTGGCTGGCGTCCAGGGACCTGCCCTGTGTGGTGGACACGAGACACTGATGGGAGAAGATGGGGTGTTGGTGGGCAGCCAGGCTCTGCAGGGGGGCAGTGGTGTGTGTGGATGGCAGCCTGGGGCCCAGTAGGGGGAGGCGGTGGGCTCAGGGGCGGTCGGCGGGGGTTGTTGGGGCCTAACTGAAGTGTTGGGTGGGAGGGCAAGAATTCAATCTGGGACCCACATGTGCCGAGCATTGGTGTGCTTGAATGGGGACCTCATGCTCTGAATTGAGGGGCAGGTTGTTGGGAGCTGGACACAGCGCTCTATTGTAATGTGCTGCTGGCCGTGGTGGTTCATCGCCAGGTGGCGCCCAGTCGGGCGGAGGAGATGCGTCGAGGGTGAGTGTTGAAACTGCGTGAGACTGCGTTGCTGTCCTGCTGCGGTTCATGAGAGCGCTTGTGTGGGCCTACCCTGTGGCAACATGGATGATGGGTTGCCCGGTTTTCTGCCCCGTTTTCGTTGGCCTCCTGCCCAACTACACTGTGGCTTGGGAGGCCTTCTGGGATGTGTTGCAATGACCGATCGACCGTAGTTTCACACACACCTGTGGTGACGCGCTCCCTGTGTCACTGGTTGCGATGGACCCTGGCGATTTGGGAATCGCTTTTGGTAGTCAGTGGATTCTGAAGTCCCATGTTCTGGGGCTCACGACGCGGACAAACGTGGCATGTTTCCCTGGTTCTGTGGCTTTGGTTCGGTGTTGATCAACACACAGCCGTCTTCTACTATTTGCGCTTTTGGGGGGCACCTTGTGTTGCTGCCACCAAAGCCTTGTGCAGTTCATGAACTTGCCTGGATGGTGGTCTGGTGCTGCACGTTAACGGTCTGCAGGAGCATTCAGTTGTCAAGGTGGCACTGCGGCACTGACCTTCGCCTCTCTGTCCTGAACCGACTACGGCCGAACAGTTTTGTTCAATGGGTAAATAGTTTCACTTCCAGACCCACTGTTTGGGGCGGTGTGGGGTGTGCAGGCGGTGACTGGCTCTTGTGCTGTTTTGTTGTCACATGCAGCAAGTGTTCAGGCCTGTTTTGCCAATTCATTGGCGAAGGTGCAGAGCAAGGCTCCTTGTGCTGGTTTGTGTGTCTGTCAATGTGCCTTGTGTGGGTTAGGCCGCATCGCGGTGTAAACTCTGCATTGGGATTGGTGTAGGTTTGTGTTGAGGTAGATAGGTCGCATTTGGAGGCTGCACTGTTTTTGCCATCGCGACATCAACCTTGACGTTCTGGTGGCAGGAACCGCTCAGTATGGCAAGGATGGTGCCCCTTTTCCTTTGAAGCATCATCCTGAATGCTGTGAGGAAGAACTGTCGATTCGGCAGGACACTTGGGGATTCGGGAATTGGTGCCATTGTGGGGCAGGGCAAAGTGATTGTAATGTGGCAGAAGGTGTTTGGGCTGCAGAGGGATGCTGCTATCAGGGTGGGTTGATAGCAGTGGTGCTGACTGTGCCATGGGGTGCCCCTGGTTCCTAATAATCGGAAATCCTCAGCTCAAAAATCCTCAGCTGTTGCCTGGCTGGCATGACCTCATCCCCCACCGGAACCTCTGCATGTGTCTATTGTTGGAGCTTCTTGCATGAATGGAGACTGGACGGAAGGAAGGTATTGCAGAGAGTAAATGTGTCATCTGCTCAAAAGTGGACTCTGCACCGACCTGTGGAGATTCTTTAGAATTTCAAGAGTCAGTGAAACAACATTTCTGGATGCCGCTTCTCTGCACAAACTGCAATTCGCCTAATGCTTCTGGCGTTTCTTTGGCGCTTTGCCACCGGCCAACCTGCTGTACCAATGGAAAGTGCTGAGGAAGCCTGGCCCCCAAGTACCTGTACCGTATGTGAAGATCTTGCCAATGTTTTCGGCATTTGGAAATGCATGCCATGCATTTCCACGCAATGCATGCTTTTTCCTCAAGTTTTTCTTCCCTTTTGCTCAAGGAATTCGACAACCACATTCCCTCATTATAATTAATGAGAGGGAATGTGGCATCGAACCAAAGCCAAACCTTAAAGTGGGAGGCCGCAAGGACCTCGCACTTAAGGTCCATTGAGCAGACCACGTAAGCAATTTGGGCCCCGCCTTGCCCCTCCGACAGGTGCAAGGCGGGGCCTTCCCCTTGTACCCGAAGCTCTTTGGCTTTCAGTAAAAGCCATCCCGTGTCGACGCCGTCCAGGCCTACATACTCCTCGCTCCATCTGGAGGCGGCGCCATACTTGCTGCATCATGGCAAAGCCCCAGCGCTGGGTGGGGACGGCGTAGACTATATATGCCTCCAAACGGAGGCACAGTGGCTGGTGGTTTGCGCCAACTGCCATCTCCATGTCCATGGATAGGCGGTTCTCACCTAGTACTGAGGGATGCCATATCCCATTGGCGTGGCCTATTCCGAGGGCACACCAATATCACCCTTGACCCCCCATGACAGGCTCCTCTGAAGTTCTCACAAGAGGCCATTTAGTCGCGGTTCCCAAGTGGGCAGCAGTGGGGACTCTAATCCTTGCTCGGAGGGCGCATCCGCATGGATCTCGACTTGGTCCACTACCATGGCCACGCCAACCCCTCGGTAGCTCCCCACCTAGCCCCTCGCTTGCTTGCGTGACGTCTTGCACCCCTGCGCTAGACCCGCCCTCCCAGAACGCATTGGGACCCGGCCCCAAGGGGCAGATCCCCCTGTTCCGTGTTACGACCAAGGCTGCCATAATGGATCACCGTGCGCATCAACCTTGGTCACACTGCGCTACGCATGAGAACCCACCAATACTCCTATCAGAACATTTAGCTGTCATGGGTTTCATGTTCCCTGCATGCAGGTGTGTCATGGAGGGTGTGGACAGGCATGCCGCCACATGACACCCAATCAACATATCATTATGGGGGCCTCAACATTAAGTTTAGGCTAGGCCCGGTCCATAACAAACATGGGCAACCTACGGCCACTTGCCATTGTGTTTTAGGTCGTATCGTAAGGCAGCATGAGGTCTATTTATCCATGTTGTCGTCCAATTCTCTTCCATTTGAACCTTTGTTTATGATTCATGTGCTCAGTACACTTCTTCCCATCACAATCAGTCAAAAAAACTTACCCAATACCAAAGCTGCCGCCTTCCCAGAGCCTGTCACTTCGTGTTGGGATGAGTTAACCATGTCCATTTTCTTCCAAATAAGATCATATTTTTGATCATAGTGGATGGACACGGACAGCCACCTATCCTTGAGGCCTGGCTGCATGCATCATCCTTTAACCATGGATGCAAAATCCTTTTCTTTTGATGCTCAGTCTATTCTACAATTGACATTGCAATCTCATGGCTGCCTTTCTTATATCACACCAAATATTTTATAACTATATTGTCTTGGTTCACAATGTGACGAACTTTCATGGTAATGAATGGCCTACAACCTTATTTCCATCTCTGCTCATCATAAGGCACAAAATCCTAACAAGGACATTCTTGCACTCTCGTGTTTCTTTTGCATCTATTAACATGAGCTTAATATCCCTTCACGTGGGGTCGCAGTTCTCACTCTTTTCATATAAGAGATGAACATCTATACTAGCTACCGTACCACAACATTCTTCCCATATTCTTTGCTATTAGTCATCAGCTGTTTTACTCGGATTCGGATAGTATTCATCTAGTGACATGATATCAAGTCATGCAGCTGCGACCTTGTTATACAGTCACACTTCTTCACGTAGGCTGTGACTCATTCTTCCAAATTCGACTACTCTTATGTTCTTTCTGATTTCAAACTTGTAGCCGCTACTTTACATTTTTCTTCCTTCTCAACCATTCTTATGTCAAAGATGTTATTCATACAACTGTTAACACACAAAAAGTCTAGTTACAGTAGTTCAATCTGCAGTTTTTCTCGTTTCCTTTCACACAGCCCCATCCCCGTGTCACGGTAGACATCAATATTTGGGGCTTACTATTTCTGACGTACCTACTACTTTAGGTACCATATTTGTCAAACAGATTTCCATCTACGATCATCAACCGTATCAGGACCCGACACCTTGCCAGGCACAAGTACACGAGGCGACTAGAATGGCATCATTACATCGGACATCATCACCCTGTCAACTTGCTTACAATGTGCCCACTTAACCTCAGTAACGGTCAGCACTTTCCTCCCACACTATATTCCTCTTGAAGTCACATTACCATCATCCACATTTGTCTATTGCTCATACCAAACATATTAAAACCATTTCAATTCACTTCCTCTGGCTCGTATTCGAGTAATAATCCAGCCACGAGCATCGACTCTTTACACGGCCATATTTTCTTAAATCGATCAGGCCAAAATCTTCATGCTCCTCTACTGGCTAAAGCTTCAAGCCGGGTATACACCTTCTTCGCTTAGTTGTCCTGGCATCCTCCCTGTGAACCCCTCTCGGGCACGATCCAGCAGATGTGCACCTCCACACTTTCTCAGTGACTTTTACTTTCTAAACGTTTCACATACATCTATCATGCTCAGACGCTCGACGGCTCTAATGTTCCACGCAGCAAAATCAACATTGACATAAACTTTTTCCAGCCATATCTAACTACTGATCTGCTCTTTCTTCTTTTTATCTTTACATGAGCTTATTAATCACAGCCCACTTCAGTCAAACGCCCTGTCTGTCATCAAGACACAATATATTACAATGATGGTTATCGGGTTGACCGGTCTCGCACACGCTCGCACGGTCGCTCCCAGGCACGGGAAGCAAAACCGTAACCGGATGCATTACAGGATGAGTGTATCGACTAAATATCAATCACTGCAATAATGTTCACTTTCCCATCTCCATTGTCCCCATGTACATTCACCATAACACCATGTCCACCATATTTACTTCCCACCATCAATTTGATGGCATCAAAACACACCATGTATCATATATTATACATTAACCGTTCGCTTGCTCTCACACGCTTCCCTGCGCCAAATATACACCCACCGGAAACTCATCCCTTTTCAAATGGCATCCCGATACGGCCGTAACATATCCGTGTGCCTAACCCATATCTTTCCTTCTGGCCCCTGTACTTCCCAAACCGCATTTGTTATGGGGCGAATCAACACCCCTGGACCCTTCCACCATGGCTCGAGCTTGTCCTTGAGTGTTTCGACTTTTGTATTCCATAACCACACCCAATCCCCCGCTCTAAACATCCGTTGGATACGCCTTCCCCTGGTCCTGTGGTTTGCCTTCGCGCGCTGTTGACGCGCGTACTCATGTAGCCTGCCCCACACGGCCCTTGAACTGTTCCACAATTGGTTTGGCGATCCAAATGCGAAACAGGTGCGAGTCTTCTTGTTCTCTTCTGGCGAAGACAAAGGCGTGTTGTTATAGATCTCCACGGCCTGCTCAACAGTCTTGGCGAAATACTTGGGTTCCTCAGCCCACATGCGCCTCAAACGGTTCAAAAGTGTCTGATTGAACCGCTCTACAAACCCAATAGACGCGTGATGGTAAGGAGGTGAGAACTCCTGTGTCACTCCCTCCTGTGTGCACCACCTTTGCAATTCCTTGGATTGCGTGGCTTTGCAGACGTCAGAACACAAGATGGAAGGTGTCCCTCGTGTTTGTGCCCACTTCTTTAACCCCTGCACAATGTCCGCCCCCCCTGCACCCGTGACAGCCCACGCCCTCGCATATCTGGTCAGCATGTCCACGATGACAAGAACAAAACGCTTCTTCCCTACCTTCTTCTCAGGAAACGGCCCCATGAAATCCAAGCCAATGACTTGGCCAGGCTTCTCCGGCACATGCCAACAGCCAAACGGGTTGGATGGTTGCGGTCGATGGAACAACTGACACACCCTGCATGACCGCACTCTATCCGTCACCCACTGCCATGTTGGACGCAGACCCATCTGGCAAAAACGAAGATATGTCTTTCTGATTCCAAAATGCCCTGCATGGGCCTGCTTCCATTGTGCCTGAGTAATGACCGAGCGATGTCCTTCCATTGCGCAAAGACGAGACGGTCCCAAAATCCAAGCCCCCTGTCTAGACAGAAAATCTGCCAGATAACTAAATGGTCCTGGACAAAATGAAATTTGCGGAGAGTACCAAGAAAGGTGATCAAGGCGCCTCTTGAGGAAGTCGCTCAAGTGTTCGGGATTGTTGAAGCTCACGGCAGCTTGGTTATCCATGATGGCCCGAATAGGTGCACCAAAAATCCATGGTCTGAAAGTCTGAAGAGCTCTGCAAAGCGCTTCCAACTCCAAGACGTTACTCATATGGTGCTGAAAAGATGTTGGCCACAAACCGTGCGCACAACGAATAATCCGATGCCCAGTCAGTAGCACCGCTCCCCAGCCAAGCTTACTCGCGTCAGTGATCACTGTGAAAGACCCAGGTAATGGCGCCAAAGGAATAGCACATCTGACAAAATGGCAGCGCAGCAAAGAAAGAAATTGTTGCCACCGAGCCAGTGAAGGATGTGCTTGGACGTCACGCAAGGCTGCCAATACCTGATGGCCCCGCCAAATGAACCGAGCAGAGTGGTTCAACCAACCGCGAATTTGACGCCAACCTGATTGGGTGGTAAGCATAGGAGCTTGCTCAAACTGAGTCAACACTGCGTCCGTCGGTTCCAAACCAGAAGTTGTAAGGGTCACCCCCAAATACTCAAAGCGATCCCGGCAGAACTGGCACTTGTCCCAATTGACCCGCCATCCATCCCGTTGGAGCTCTTCCAATAAAATGGCTAAGTCCTGCTGATGCTGGGCTTCCGACTAGGACAATAAAAGAATATCATCCATATAAAAAAGGATCTGCGACTGAATACGACTAGACACCCGGCGAATGGTTGGCCACAATGCTCTCAAAAACTCATGGGAACTATTAGAGTACCCAAAAGGCAGCCGCATGTACTCAAAGAATCTCCCTGCCACTGTTAGCCCAATAGCACGCCATAAACATGGGGCAAGCCGGATTTGCAAATAAGCATTGGACAAGTCGAGTGCTGATCCAATGCAGAACGGACGTAAAGCTGCCAAAGAGAGCTCACGATGGACAGGAAGAAAAGGCTGGTGCTGGACACAAGAATTGAATTTCCGAAAATCCAGCACAAGACGAGTTGAGCCATTCTTTTTGGGCACCCCAAATGCCGGAATGATGTATGGCTCATGGTTCACCTCGCGGACAGCCCCCAACTTCACCAATTTCAAAACCTCCTCCAATACCTTGGCTTCCTCAGCTGGTCCCGTCATACGGCTGGAAGGTTGCGTTTTCCAAGGGAGAGGAAAACGAAAAGGGAAGCTGCGGACAATATAAGTGCGACAAGTGCCAAGACCATCTGCAAAAACAGCAGCATATTTGTGGCGCAAGGTAGCCAACCACCTAGGTGGTGCAGCCAATGCATGAACGACATCTCCGTGAAACCCCTGCATTGCCTGACAAAACCCCCGACCCTTGCGACCCTCAGGGATCAAAAACACCCCCTTATCGGGAATCCGAAACCACTGAACTGATGTACGACATGCCAATAGATCGTAGCGAGGCATCAACTGCTGTGGCTCAGCAGAGAAATTCTTGAGTGCGCCCCAGATTCGCACACCATCAGTTTTGACAATGAAAGTGACCTGACGGTTGGGAAGCGTCACAAAATATTCCTGCAGAGACCCCACGGGAAACTTGCATTGGATATTAATCCCCTGACTTTCGTAAGGCCCCAGGACTACACTGCGATTCAATGGCAGAAACAAAAGACCATTCTTACGATAAGGAGGGTAAAGAGGGCGTTCAACAAAATCTAGAAAAGATCTCTCATCCTGCCCAGCTACTCCCACGGTAGACGACTGAAAAGAACTCAGCCGCGGCCCACAGCCGCCCCCAGGCCGCGCCACCTCCCGTTTCCTGAGATTGCTCTATTAACACCACCCGTGGCCCTCCGTTCGCCTGCAATAGCAATTGTCCTAGGAGTAACAGGATGGGACGTACAAGGGAGTAAAACGCCCTGGCAAAAAGCAGCATGACGAGGGATGGTGACCACCTCCGAACCGGTGTTTAGCAGAATGGCCTTGAGGCGGCCACGGTAATTCCCGTCAATGACCCCGCCCAAGAGCTGGATGCCATAGCGATGAGCAAGACCCGAGCGCTCTTTCAAGAGGCACCAAGTCCCTTGAGGGAAGTGGCAAGCGACTGCAGTGTCAACGGTTGTGCGCTCACCGGGGCGAAGACGAAGCTCCTTGGGCGCGAAAAAGTCGTATGCCGCATCCCCCGAAAAATGTTTCTTGGGGAGTGGTGGCAGACAACCCTTCACTGGAAACCGCTGAACCACGAGACTGTCTCCCTGCAGATGGGTAGGCTGACAGGCATCCTGGACTGGAAGGCACTTGACCTGGCCACCATTGGCCTTCTGAATGAGGGTGCGCTCGGTGCAGTCGACCAACAACTGATTAGCTTCAAGAAAAGTGAAGCCCATGATGAGTGGAGGGCCCTTGCCATCCAAAACATACGCCTTCATTGGCATATTTGCACCTTGGACCATCACCGGAAGGGTGACAGCCCCAATCATGGGTTCCTCTTCACCATTACCATACCGGACTTGATGTTGGCATGGCTCCACACGGCCCCACAATCCGAGCTTTTTCACCAATGTGCATTGCACGAAACACGAAGTCGCACCCGTGTCCACTAAGGCCATAATCTCGGTCCCCTCGATATTGACACGGACATGTAAGGACTTTTTCGGGTTCTTGTGCACAGCGCGGCACACCTCAGGGACAGCGAAAGTTTGACAACAGTGTTCACCTTGAGCTAAGCCATCATCCATTGGAGATGCTTCGCAGTCAAAAAAGGTGTCTTGCTGGTCCGGCGGCGCCCAAAAATCACCCTCACCATCATCGAAAGTCCAATTGTCCTCAAGGCGCTGAACGGCATGCGGCTGGCATGAGGCTCCCCAGTCCTCGATTGAGAAGCCCTCGCCAAATTCGTCGCTGTAATCGACCTCATGATCACGCAACCCACGCTGTTGCCACCGACGACCGCGCGAGAGGTAGGACTCAGCTTCCCGGCGAAGACTGGCGGAAGTACTGACAAGCTTTTTCCATGCAGTCATAAGGCTGCGAGGGCCGTCAATGTTCTTGAACTGGATAGTATCGCCGCGTAAGACAGGACGCCGGGTGCGGCCATCACGCTGTCGAAAACCGTAATTCTCCGCAAGATTGTCCTTGACCATGTCAAGCGCCCAAGGGCCTGAGGACTGGCGGATGTGGTTATCGACTTCCATGGGGTCAAAGAGCACTGTCTTATCATTTGCACAATGCGACCAATATCGGATCCCACGGATTGCCTCTAATAAATCGGCCAACGTAGCGTCATGTTTCACATGGCTGAGCTGAATCCGCAACTCCCGAGGAAGTTTACAAAACAATTCCGCAGCCTTCACTCGATCAGTCACATCATCACATGTCTCCGCATAAAGACAATAACGGTCCATAAATTCCATCCATGGCTCGTGGGGCTTGCGCGACATGCGCGTTAAATGGTCCTGCTGCGACAACGCATTGCGGGGAAGGAGAGCACGGACTTGCTTGACCAACTCCTCCCAACGGGTTTTCTCTGTAACCCCTTCTCCCCTCGTATCACGAAGTGCCGTGGCTAAATGGGCTATCCTCCGGTGTGGCATCGAGCCCGGCCGGAATTGTTTCAGCAACGCCCGTACGCGATCGCTGAACTTCTCTCCTTTGGCCCCCCAAACTGCGGCATCAAAGACCCACGTGGCAGTTTCCTGTGTGATTGTAGTCAGGAATTCCCGGCCCCCGTCCGTGGCTGGGCCGGGGTTCCGTTCCACGCCACCAATGAGCAATAATTGCTCAACGATTGGTCTTTGGTCCCAACGGGCTCCAGTACGGGTCACACCGTCAATTTTTTCATAAAAATTGCCTTTGTCCAGTACTTTATGACTCCTAGTAGTCACACCACGGTGAGTATCGTCCTTTAATTCCATTCGCCCAGAACCCCCCTCTCCTTCCCTTGCCTTTGCACCAATCAAATCCCCACATTTTTCTTCCATTTTTGTATTTTTTGGGCCACACCCCCCTCCCCCACACCCCCCACCACTCTCCCCGTTGACAGGAGAACGCGTCTGGTGACACCCGTTGCTGTAATGGATAGCGTGATCGATCGCGCCCCCCGCGCCCCTCCGGGCGCTGCCATTGGAAGGTGGCGCGGCTGGATAGAAGCCGCCCCCGCCTCCGACCCGGGTGACTAACCCCTGACCGACCCGCCTGTCCCCCGCATTACTCCCCGCACCCGCATTTCCCCACTTCCCGCACTCTTGGCCTCTGCCACCCCCCGCGGTCTCCCTCCCTGGTTCTCTCCACTCTGCCCGTTCGCCATCAAACCACGCGCACGCACGCCCACTTGTCGACCACGTCGAGGAGCTGCCGCCGCCCGTCAGGGAGTTGCCATGCCGCCGGTTGTCGGTGAGCCATTCCCACACCCGCCGCATGGAGCTCATCGCCGCGCCCGCGGAACTGCAAGGGCCTTGCCATTCCGTTGTGTTGCGTTAGCTTTTCCAGACCGTCAAGGTGCATGGGGATGGCCATTTCGCAGCGCCGGACCCCGTGCTCTCGCCGCCAACTGTCCATTCCGCGGGCATCGCCATGCCGCGCTGCTCCGACCCGGTCGGCCCTCGAGGCATTTCCTCCCTCGCGCGCATCTTTGCTTGAACTGCAGTGTGCATCGCCGTGCTCGCCGAGCCGTGCGAGTCGCACCATTCTGCTGGGCTCACCGAATCGCACAGCGGCCACCATGATGTCGCGCGGGTCCTCACACTTCCGTCGGCAACCGTCCCCTCCGCAGGTGTCGCCACGCCGCGTCGCTCCGGCCCCGCCAATTCCCGATGCCTCTCCGACCTAGCGCCCACCTCTGCGCCCATTTACTGCCCGTCGGTCGAACCAAGGTCTCGCCATAGAGTCCCAATGGGTGCCAACAATCCGCTCGAGTGCACCCGTCTGATGCGCCGCTCAACACGTACCATCCGGTGCTTCCGATTGACTCCCCGCCATTCCCTCCGCCACACAGTCCGCGGCCTCCCCCGCTGTGCCATTCGCCGAGCCGCTACTCCAGGAAACAGAAGGGTCGCGGCCCCCATCCCAAGGGTAGTCAGGTTCGATGCATGGCCCGGCATCCATGCCATGGGATGTCCGGGTTGCTGGGGTGCCGATCCCCTCAACCTCCACTCCCCATTCCGCCTCCCAACCACAGCCGCTTCAACCGACCCACGTCTATCCATCGCTGTGGCCTCCATCCTACACCTCGCATCCACCAAGGCCTCCCACAGCACCACCACTCCGAGCACCGCCAAAACAATGGCGGCGCTCGGAGGTTGGCAAACAGGACGGCGACGCTTCCCGCGTCGCCATCGGCCACCGACTCCCCTGGGCAGCGGTCCGCCCCCGCCCAAACTATATCGGCCGACCGGTTCAAGACACGCCAAACATCGTCGCCCTGTGCACGGGAAGCAAAACCGTAACCGGATGCATTACAGGATGAGTGTATCGACTAAATATCAATCACTGCAATAATGTTCACTTTCCCATCTCCATTGTCCCCATGTACATTCACCATAACACCATGTCCACCATATTTACTTCCCACCATCAAAACACACCATGTATCATATATTATACATTAACCGTTCGCTTGCTCTCACAATGGTCATTATATTTAACAACTGCAAGACACATCACTTCTGTCATGGCCAGAGCAACGTTGCTAGTTGACTATTGAACCAAGATATGGACCACAAGGCAGATCCGGTACAAGGCATAACCAGCCCATTTCCGCCTTGCAGTATTCAGGTGGCCAACTTGCCACTGGAGTATCTCTACGTTGACTTAATTGATGAAAGAGCATGAAATTGGGATGCATTTGCATTGGGCGATGACGGGCGCTATTCGCATCCACATGTGCTTAATCCCCTACTAAACACTGCTGACATGCAACACCAAAATACGGTAGAAATTCACACGATCTGTCCACCCTGTAAGCGCAGTTTACACCAAGGATACGATTTTGCGCCTCCTGAGCACGGACAGCAACCGTGTGCATTCTCTGCCAGTGCGGCGCAACACCGTAGAGGTGTCAGGTGCCACAAGAGGCCGGCAATTGAAGGGCGTCGCGGAGATGACGCGAAGCGGGAAGCGAAGTATTTTTCACCGCTTCCGGGAAAGTGAAACGACAGCCAGATCCTTGGGGCCCGCCTCCGCGACGTCGATCTGACAGGCAGCAGCTTCTGTCCCATCACCACGCCGTAAAGTCCTCTCTCCCAGCTCCCCCACCACCACCCAACAAAAAACAGCAGAAAAAACGGTCAGCACAGGATCAGTACAGGATCACGCGGATCAGACACGCGGGGCGGCGGGACTTTGGCCTGCCCGTCCGGCACCCCGGCGCCGCCTTGGCCGCAGGTCTTCCTTGGAACCCCCCGGCTGTTTTCAGCGTAACTTCCGCAGACGCTCCGCAGACCTCCGCACCCCCCAATCGCCCCGCGCCCTCGACGGTGCCCGATTTTCAGCCCGAGGGCGGGAGGCGCACTTTTGGCGGGCTCGTCCAGGAAGAGGGTTCTGTCACCGGGAATTCGAACTTTCGAACGGCCGGGAGGGGCGGGCGCCGCGCGCTTCTGCGGGCGGGTGGCCAGGCGGGACGCCCCACGGGGGCGGTACGATGCGCAGAGGCGCCATCCGCGGGCCTGGCTTGCATTTGCATCGCGGCAATCGGTGTTAACAGCGAAGGGAGAGGCGTTCATCGAGCGGACGGGGGCGGGGGTGCCGAAAGGAGCTTGGGGAGATGCCTGCGGGTGTGACCTTTGAGGGAGTGCCCCGTCAAAAGTGGGTATGATCAAAGAGTGACCGTGATGTGGGCGTAAGCGTATTGGTGTAGCAGTTGATTGTCGGGTGGGGGTCGGGATGGGCGGAGCCTGGGGTGGTGGTGCAGTTGTGTTCTTTGCTCGGATGCGGAGGTTCGAGGCCTAATTTTGGCGATGGATTGCACTGGTGGGGTCCAACTGGCCGCTTTAGGGGAATAGCGGGGTCGCCGCGCGGTCATGGCGGCGGGCTTGCGGCGACTGGCGTTCGAGGAGGGGGGCGGGATGCGATGTGCCGTGCTGGGCCTCGGCGGCGTGCCCGGGACGCCCGCCCGTGCTGCGCCACGGCTGAGGCTTGCGAGAGCGGCGGACGCGCCGTGCTGCGAGATCAGCGCCCCGCGTTTGTGGCGCCTGCGGCGGTCCAGGCTGGCAATGTCGCGCGGACCCCTCCGGATGTCGGCATCATTGGTTGGTTGGAATCGGGGCCAGAAACTCGCGCTGCCACCGTTTGGGCGATTGTGGGGTTTGCAGGGAGGCAATGGCGGGGTCAAGCTGCGGGCTGTGCTCCCCATCGGGTGAATGGACGTCCCCCATGTTGGGCCCCGTCCTGTCGCTGTCAGGGAGCACCTGGCATGCGTACCGGGGGATCCCGCCGCAAGGCCCGCATGCTGCTCAGACTTTTGCCTGTGTGCTAGCTTCGATTGGGGCTTGATGCGACACGACCGGCGATTGGCTGTCATGCTAGGGCTTATGTTCGATTGCAGGCAGATTGGAACGGGGCCGCCAGCGTTGTTGGCGGGGTGGATGTGCGGCGCACAGAGCGGAGTGGGCGCATTGCCCTGCGCCGCGGCGGCCTCCCGATTCGCCCCCGCCGTCTGTTTGCCGGGTGCTGCTTGCTGGCTGCGCCAATGAGTTTTGGCTGTGGTATCAAAGGGTGGTATTGTCGCCCTGCCACGTGGTATCGCTTGGAAAGCCGACAAGAGGCAGCTTGCGCGGCGCACCGGCTTGGGCGCCGCTCTTGTCATGGTTTAATGGCGAAGGAGTGCAGGATTGTTGAAAGAATGCGAAACCGGGCATGCAATGGGCATCCCCCAGACCGACGCCATGTACTTTGTAACACTCTTGCCCTAAAGATGTTGCGTGGCAAGCAAAGCGGCTTTGTCTTCTGAAACATGGACGAAACCTGGCTTTTGGAACGATATTCTTGAGGAAGCAGGCAACCACCTGTTGGATGCTGCCACTTCTGATGTAGCCTTTCAGGAGCAAGGACATTGTGAGTTATGTGTTGTTGACAAGTGGAGTCCATACAAATGATGCCTTCACACAGGCAGAGCGATGATGGTAAAAGGCAGTCACGCAGTCACTGCATGGACCGAACCAGGCCAGAGAAGTTAGCACACTCGCACGTGTAGATAGCCGACACTGACCCCATCAAGGGAATGGGCACATCAGGGTTACAGACCTGAAGAAGATCTACTATCCCAGGACAGAGTAAAGATCAATTTCTAATGTCCATTATTTACATTATCTGATTGACACTGGCAGTTATTCTGTACATCACCTTGCATTTTCTTGGGAGATGGCAAGGGGTTTTCCACCAGGGGATTTGGAATGGCACGTGCTGAAAACCCTCAACTGTTGTTAGTTCTGTGCCCCCTTAATGGGTGCCACAGTGAGTAGACTAAGCAACAGTGGGTGCCAAAAATGGTTGCTTGTTTTGCACACAGACTACAAAGATAGCGGCATTGAGATGCACAAGCAAAACCCATAGCAGCCCAACAACATTTCAAGCACCAGGCTTGCAAAGGCCCCAAACAAGCACCCGTTGTCACACCTGTAGCAGTTTTTGTCAACTCTGGAGCACCACTCAAGCTGGCACAGTCCCCACACCTCTTCTGTTTGGGCAGTGGTTTCGTCCAGATTCCCAATTGCCACGTTAATATTTTGGCAAGTACAGCATAGACACGAGCATCCACAGCCCGTCATCGGCTTGCGCATATTTTGCATTCATTAGCATGTTACGAAGTAAATGCCCTTGTGCCTTCTAGGCAATGGCAGATGACCGATTTGTGGTCAGGGTATGGGTTTGTGTAACCCTTTGATTGTATTGGCCCCAAAAAAACAGAAGAGCACGAACCTTGCACCTGCAAGGCGATGCCTTGCATACAACTGTGCACAGAATGTTTCAAACTCGACTTCCACAAATGCCATAGTTCAGTTTAGATCCTGTGCAGTTCGCTGGGACCCATTCCATGCCATGCCAAAGCAGACAAGATTGCGTGCAGCAACTTCCTGTGATGTGGATTTGCAGACTGTGCCTGGATAGACTGGTCACCTATTGGGCAATCACTGTTGTGGGCTTGCTAGCCTTGTGGAATAATGGAGTCCACATCAATCCAATCTTGTCGTAGCTGTGCAGTGTGACTTCATTGTGACTGTCATTGTCTTGAGGAAGTAAGCCACTGTGTGATAGTGTAAGTCGCACAGTTGTGAATTTGATGCACCAGTGATGTACACAAACAACACACTGATTTAAACGAGGATACGTAAGGGAGGAGGAGATTCTACAAATTTTGCATACAAATGTGTTTTTGCTGCAGTTCTAGGCAAAGGCCTGGGCTCACTGACTGAGCCTCTTCTGGGCAACGGAATCAAGAGCGATGCCGGGCCGCTCCCAGAGCCCCTCGACTTCCCTGTCTCCACCTCTGTCCAGGCCGCCTCAAGCGAAGATGAGGCCGAACAGACCAGCACGCCCGGAAACCTTGGGTCCCTTAGACCCCACCGGCGGCGCAAGGGTCTCCTGGACTCCGAATCGTTGGACTACGAGTTCGTGCAGAACGGCGTGTTCATGCAGCGGCTGAAGCGGGAGGGCGTGAAGAAGGAGAAGAAGCGCATCTACGGATACACAGGGCGGACGTTCGCCAAGTTTGTCATAACTCTGGTGACGGGCATCATCATCGGGTTGATTGCTCTGGGGATCAGCATCCTGACAGGGAAGTTCATCGACTGGAAGAACAGGACCATCGTGATGACCCCCAGGAACGAGTGGAGCTTCGTGCAGTCGATGTTTCTGCACATGGCCTACAGCAGTGTGCTGGTGCTGGTGGGCATCGGTATGGTGCAGTTTTGGGCGCCTGCTGCCACTGGCGCAGGTGTCTCGCTGGTAAGCCCCCAGCCAGACATTGTCTGCAATGGACCCCCTGCTATCAAAAATGGCATGAGATTGGTCTGATGCTGGCACTTAAAGGTTGGAATCTCGCACCTAAAGGGTTGGTTGGCTTGCAATGAGAAGGCCGTTTAGATGCTGCATTATGAGACACCACCCGTGTCAGGCACAGATGCCTCCCTAGTCAGCCCCTATCGACAAGATGCCTGCATGATGTCATGTCCAGTATTCGATTCGATTCATTCTTGTGTAGAGATTGTTGCATGGTTGCACATGAATTGGTGTTTTAATCTGCTTCAACGTGGTTGCTTTGCATAAAATGTTTGATGTCTGCATAGGTGATGTTGTATTTCATGAAAACATAAATCCTCCACCGGAAGAACAATGGTCCAATGTTGGGTGTCTGCTTCCTGTGGAACAGGCACCTCACTAGTGAGTTCTCATCTGTATGTATTTTTTCTGTCTGTTACTGCTAAGTGCCTTTTGCTCGGGAGACTGTATTGACATCCATTTTTTGCTTGTATTGTTATTGAAATCAAACCACCACAGATGTATTCACTGTTGTTCAGATTATGTAGCGAGTCAATGAGTGGGGCAGAATTGGCTGTTAATGGAAGCCTCGTGACTGGGGCTAAAATGCGCGATTCTGGCATAATGCTTGAGAATGTTGTGGCCCCTTGTCTTGTGCATTTGATGCACTGTCAAATCTGTTGCTCTCATCTGTCATCCAAGTATTGAGAACATTGAATGCACTCATGGTGGGTGGCCTGTTTTATGACAGAAAACAGTAAGCACTTGGTACAAGCACAGCCTCCCAATCAAAAGCAGCAATGGTTGCCACACAGAAGATGTACAATATTGCCTGTCACATCGATGCGATTCAGTCCTTACATCGAACCAACGTGATGCTTCAAAGAAGATCTGATTCTGGCAGCATGTTGGCTGGATCCTTGTACCAAACTACTCAGTGCTTGACCACCGCCTATGCACTTGGATGTCTGCAGAAGACTGCATCTCACCCTAGTATTCTGCACCCCCAGGTGATCGCCTACCTCAACGGCAACCACGTGCCCCACCTCTTCAGCTTTGCCTCCCTCATCACCAAGTTTGTCGGCACCATCTGCGCCATCTCAGCCAACCTTTTCATGGGGCCTGAGGGCCCAATGGTGCATATGGGTGCGGCTGTGGCCAGTGTGGTGACCTACATGGAATGCACACTGACCCGACCCCGCAGTGTGCCAAAGCTCATGGTCTCCCACTCGGGACTGGTCAGTGGACCGCCTGTTGTGGAGGGCAGTCCAGGTCCCATCCCTCAGTTGGGTTCCAGGTCAGTGTCTTCGTTGATAAGTTTCTGCTTCCATGGTGTTTCTTTTGTGTTTCTTTTTCATGGTGCTCTATCTTGCTACGGCACCTCCCCTGCATCTATTTTTCCAACTTGGACTTCAATTGCTGCTTTGTGTCAATGTCAACTTCTGATCGCGGCATTACGTTTCTATTCTCATCATTATGTCCAGCTCTCGGCAGCATCGCTGTAATTCTCCTGTCTCTTGTCAGTGTGGCGTTTGTTGTTCTTCCAATTATTTTAGTTTAGTTTATCCTTTTGTTTTCATCGCATTTTCTCCACTGTGGTGGGTTTCTGCGTTTTGATGCTTTTTGTCACCTTTCTGGCGTTTGGTCGTTTTGGAGTCCATTGTCTGCCTGGGGTCTGCAAAATACTGCTCAACAGCTTTCTATCGAACGTTCAGTAGTGAACTCATCAAACTATGGCAATGCACTGTCCTTGCACGTGTCGTGCTGTAAACTTCTTTGCGAAGTCCCCTTGAGATCCTCGGCCAAGGAGGGGGGGCTTGTGTGTGTTTGCTTCTGTTGACATCAGCTCGATAACAGCGCAAAGCAACTGTTATTGTGATGTGGCAGTTCAGTGCATAGCCATTCCAACCAGTGACTGCCACGACAGTCCTTTTGGACCTCATGAGATGGCCTGCAGCCCCTGCCCCAAGATCCTAAAGTGCACGACTGTTGTCCCTGCACTGAACCACACTGACAACAGCTTTTTCTTTCACACCCCACATCATTCTGTCCAGCAGATCTGATCAGAATAGGTTCAGAATTGTTCAAGAATCAATTTCCTACGCACTGATGGGTGCCAGTTCACGTCACTATCGGGTAACTAAATTTTTTGTGCATCCTTGTGGGATCCAGGTCCCAGGAAGAGGCCCGCGGCCCCTGCCCCAAGTTCTGGGAGTTCATGATGGACCTGTCCTCAGACCTCGATCGCCGAGAGTTCCTGTCCGCAGGCGCGGCCGCTGGGATCGCGTCAGCCTTCGGCGCACCCGTCGGTGGCGTCCTCTTCTCAATGGAGGAAGCTTCCACCTACTGGTCGCGGAAGGTGGCATGGCGCTGCTTCCTGTGCGCGGTGGCCGCGGTCATGACAATGAATGGTCTGCACTTGACCATGGTGAGCAATGAATGGAAGACCTTCTGCAAGGACAACGACAGCTGCGATGGGATGCTGAGCTTTGCAAAGGGACCCACCCTGAGGCCGCAGGAGTGGCTGTACCAGACGCCGGCGATATTGGGGATCTCGGTGATTGCCGGGCTGCTGGGCGTGGCGTTCAACACGCTGAGGATCAAACTGTGGCGGTTCCGCGCATCGAGGAAGAACCACGCCCTGAGGCTGGCGGAGGGCGTGTGCCTGGCCGCGATCACTGTCGCGGTGATGTACCTGCTGTCGAAGTATGCCGGCACGTGCAGCGCCTTGCCGAATCCACACAAAGACAAGTGGGGCCCGATTGGCGCCTACGTGCGGTTTGGCTGCGAGGACGCCCAGCCGCACAACGACCTGGCATCCGCGTTCTTGGCGTCGCCAGAGATCACCATCCGCCGGCTGTTCAGTCTGGACATGGACCCGGAAGGAAAATCGAAGAAGGCAGTGATGACGGGCTTGGACAGCCAGTTTTCGGTGAAGGGGCTGGCGGTGTTCGTGCCGGCGTACCTGGTCGTGATGGGCCTCGGCAGCGGGACGGCGATTCCCGGAGGGCTCTTCATGCCGGCGATCATGCTGGGCGCAGCTGCGGGAGCGCTGTTCGGCCGGGGGATCATGTACATCGGAATGCAGAACGTGCACCCGGGGTTCTACGCCTTTTTGGGCGCGACGGGGTGCCTGGCCTCCGTCTTTCGGTCCCCCATCTCCCTGGTGGTGATCGTGATAGAGGGAACCAGGAAGATCGACTACCTGTTTGGCGTGATCCTGGCCGTGGTGACCTCCAACTGGGTGGCCCAGCATGTGCACAGGGACGGGGTCTACGAGAGCGAAATCGAGCGTGCGGGCAATGTGCACTTCCTGCGTCCAGAGCCGCCCCGTGCGGTGCTGTTCAAAACTGCGGGGATGATCATGGCGGCCGATGTGCAGGGATTCGCTCCGGTGGAAAAGGTCAGCCGCGTGCTCAAGGTCCTTAAGGACACGAACCACAACGGCTTCCCGGTGTTCGCGGATGCCAGGCCCGGTAGCGGCGCCGGGGGCGAGCTGGAGGGGCTGATCCTGCGCAGCCAGCTGCTGGTGCTGCTTCGGCGGCAGGCCTTCTGCCACGCGGATGGGACGCCGATCTGGAACATTAACGAGGAGGAGCTGGACGCAGAGATGCGGCGATTTTATCGGATCCACCACACGCACCATCGGTTCATGGTGACCTCAAAGGAGATGCTGGAATCGCTGGATTTGGAATGGGTGAACACGCTGCACAGCCCGCCGCGTGTGAGGGAGGGGGGGGCCGCCGAGGAGGGGCGGCCACCCTGGGACGGCGCGGGGCGGTCGCCCTGGGACGGCGCGGGGCGGTCGCCCAAGCCGGCCAGGCACGTGTACGTCGACCTGAGGCCGTACATGAACCTGGCGCCGCTGACCGTGCGCGAGGAGTGCAACGCGGGTAGGGTGTACCAGGCCTTTACCTCGCTGGGGCTGCGCCACTTGTGCGTGGTGAACTCAGCCAACCGCGTTGTGGGGATCATCACGAGGAAGGATCTGGACCATGCGGCGGGGCATGGTTGGTGGCGGACGAGCAAGATTGCGCCCAGCCCCGAGCGGGATGGGCCCTTGTTCAAGAGCATGGGCAAGGGGCTGGCGCGGCGGGTGCAGTCGCTGTGGCGGTCCCGGGGATCCAGCGAGAACAACCTGCCTGGGATCGTCAAGAGCGGGTCGGAGGAGCACCTGGGAAGCGGGCTGCTCGAGGTGGACCAGCGCGCCAAGTCGTTCACGCAGGGCCTGACCAGGCCGTTCAGTCTGGGGCGGTGAGGGACCGCGTCTGGGGACGTTTTTGTTGCATTCGGCCGATCATGCTTGTGGTCCAGAGCAGCAAAGTGGCAAGGCCTGGAGTTTGTGATGTGAAGATTTCTGTGTTGGCGGGAATGAAGATGGATCGAGCAGGGACGAGACTGCCCCTCCTGTGGAAGAATTGATGTCTGTAGCGTGTCAAAACGGGAGCCACCAATCGTGCATTTGGCCACACCACCATCCTACTTGGGGTGCTTGTTTGCTGTTCAGCATCGAGCTCCACGGTGCGCTTACGAGTGTGCTTTCATTTGCCTTGACCCCACTGGGTTTGTGGCACCAAGCGATTTCGCAGTACAGAGAGGATGGGTGGGAGGTATCTGACAAGCTGCCAGAGACACGATGCGCAGAGTTTCACAATGACAGGGTGTGCAATTTGGGATATGGAGAACTGCTTTTTTACAGTTTTATCAAAATGCAACAAACCTCTGCCCTTGCATCTGTACGGCAATTTGCGAGAGGTTTGCGGGATATGTTTTAGTGTTGTTGTGGGTGATGTTAGGGGATGGTATTTATCGTTGGGAACATAAGAATCTGTCAGATAGGGTGTGCCCAGTGGCAGAGTGCCCCTGCGGGGGATTGCGACAGCTGCTGGGGCCCACAGCTGGGCAGGGCTGTGCTCCCACCGGGATTTGCCTGATGACTGCAGTTTTGCTTCTGCCGGTGCCGGGCTGGTGCTTGGCCCAAGTGGCATAAAAAATGGCACAACGGAGGCCCAGAACTGCGCCCAATGGCGTTTTGGAAACTTTGGGACAAGTCCAGTGGCACGCTTTGTTGCAGGGCCTTTGCCAGCAGCTGCAGCAGAGCGAGTTGGGCTATCTGGCCAACCGATTAGCCATCCACAGTGAAGATCAACTGACAACTGATCATTTGCCTATGGAGATGGGATGATCGGATGGCAGGTGGGGGGTGGGGTGGGGTAGGGTGGGGGGTAGGTGACTATTGGGTGACTTTGTTCGTTTGGCTGAGTGACTGGTGGCTTGGGACGGTTCAGAGGCTGTAGCTATGACCTGTGTCTCTTCAGCAGCTGCAACAGAATAACATATTTGCCGATGTAAAGTAACCAATATGTTCTTTCTCTGGTTCCTTGGTGGAAATTGTCTTCGAGGGTGGACTGAGCACTGATGCTGAGCTTGGGCTTTCACAAGACCAGGGTGAAACCCAGACAAGCCAAACTTTGGCGGAATGCATTAACGCTCTTGAAGCTCCAGATTTGCCCAGTTCCAAAATTCTCGCATGGCAACGGCTACGCACTTATCAATCTCCTTGCACATAATGCCTTGTCGACAGAGCTTTTCGATTTTTCATCCGAATGATGTGCGACTTCTGTACTGCCCCGTGAACGTTTGTTCAGCACTTCCCCTGAAGACTAAGGACTAATGAAATTAATTATCTTGTTAATATGTTTCCACCAAGAACGACGTTGGGTGGGCTGCGCCGAAGATTCAAATCGGCAGCGGTTGTATTCAAACGGGTTTCTGGCCCTTCTAGTACCTTGAGTCAGTCAAAGTGCGTAGTTTCCAAGGTGCCGTCAGTTTGGCGCCCTTGGACTTGGCGGGCTTTGCCGGGGCGGGGCGGGGGCGGCTATTTACGCTCCCCCCTCGGTCCCCCTCTTATCTTGTTTCGCACCCAGCCCTCCCGCCCTAGAAGGTGGATTTCGGTTGAGTGGTGGGAGAGAGAGGGATGGTGTGGATGGAAGTACGAGACTAGGGGGCTGACTCAGGGCCAAGTCACGGGAGAAAGAGAAGTGAAGTGTGTGGGAAAGAAAGGGCAAACTGTTAAGTACGGGGACCTCGGGTATTTGCGAATTCATGGTGACGGACACCTTTGTTGTAATGTCTTGTCGTGTGGGAAGACATGACCGGGAGGTTTCAGGAGACCGGTCAGGTGGAAACAAGCTGTGGAGCAGCCTGCGCAAGAATTCTGACGTTGCATTTGAGCGGATATGCTGCTCAAAGTTTGCGGACAGAAGAGATGAAATCATTAGAAGAAAACATTCTATTCTACATTTACAGTTTGCATCTGTATGTTATATTTATTCCAATCATATGTACATAGGCGGATAAACAAGTCTGCCAGCCTGTTGCAAACACACCAGTGCAACTGGCAGACACAGGCAACCCATGGATCTTTCATCGACCGCTCAAATGCCAGTACACCTGCTTACGGACAGCCATTCGGAAATTGGCCCCCTATCCGGCACATGCAGCGCTCTGCCGGTGTTGCCAAAGCACGAAATGCTCTGCGGCTGGCTAAATTGGATGTTCTGATCTACTCTATGTCCAGTGGCGACTCAGAGAGCGATTGCCGTCAGAAAACTGTAAACGTAGCACGAGCTCGGCCTCGGCGCCTGATCTCACCAACCTCCAATTCCTCCCACAATTCTACTGCCAGCGCTGCCGCCTTGCCCATCCAGCCCAACCAATTCAAAACAAACCAAGTCCTCTTTGTTGCCTTCTTCAGAGGAAAATCGTTGTTGCCTACAGCCAAGGACTCGAACGAGCCCATCCGGATCAGATGATAATCGCGCATGAGCGAAGTAGTTCCCAGCCAACGGGCAACTGAACTCCTCCTCAGTGAGGTGGATGACCAGCTGCCCTTTTCGGCTGTCCCATTTTATCACCGACAGCAGGTGCACCTGAAGACCAGCGAGTTTGTCAAGGGAGCGCGCCTTACCTCCGCTCCTCACCGCACTCTTCACTACAGCAGCATTTGTTCCACCTGCCAGCTTGGAGGGGATAAGCAGGCATCAAACGCACGAAACGTGGCCTCCCCTTGCCAATGTGGGCTCCGAGATCCCATCATCCCTGACATTGATGAGGGTGTACCAACGTGGCCGCATGGCGGCCAGTGGTTGCCTGCACAGGCTGAACGGCAGCAATCCCTGGCTCGTGGAGGAGCTCAGAACCGACCGGAAGTCGATGAGAATGGGGAACAAGCCGTGCGAGCGTTTCCGCTACTGTGAGGTGCAGTGGGCGATCGGGCACTGGGACTGCGTCGCTTGGGCTGCTGTAGTCTGCATTGTGTTGTTGAGAATACCCTCCAGCACGGCTGCAAGCCAGTGCCAGTTGTAGCCCCTCCCATTCAGCGCAGCGACAGCATGAAAAAAGGTGACCAGTGTGAGCGGCGAGGCCTCACCGATGGGCCTCTCCTAGTCACGTCAAGCCGGGAGGACAATGCCGAGGAGGAGTCGATATAACCAGCTCTCTATCTCATCTTCCCCTGTCATCTCTGTGGCAATTTCCCATTGTCCAGCTCGGATCGTCATTGCTCATCAAGGTGCCACTACAATGTGTGAAGCCCAACAGCCGGCTCAACTGCACAGCGTTCGGAATCATGGTGGAGGAATAGACGTACTCAGTCAAATGCTTGTAGACCAGAGGGTTGAGCAGAATGGAATGTGTGATCCGCTCTGCAGAATCTTGGCCAAACACCTTTTGCAGCTACGGTCCAAAAAACGAAAGGCGTTCAGCAAGCCTGTGTAATCTGGGATGTTCGCGACATGGACTATGTCCCAAGATGAAGGCCCGTGGATTAAGGCAGCTGAGTGCATGTCTCCACACACAATCTCAATTTTAAGGGCATCCTCAGACACCAACCTTTGTACCGCAGAGGCCACACCACAAAACCATGCAGCCACGAAATCAAAGACAGAACGCGCTTCCTTCTCAAATGCCTCAGCTGCAAAGGGGTAATTACTTCCAAGCACGGTCTTCTGGAAAAGCAGGTCTTCAATCATCTCTCGAGTTTCTGCAGGCCTGAACATCAGGAACAACTCTTGGCTGCCCAAGCCAACAGCAAACTCGGATACGGGGTTGAGGTCTGGCTTCCACCCAAATGAGGCAGGAATACATCGCCATACATCGACCCAATCTCGGCACTCAACTCACTGCAAGCTAAGATATTCTCAGACGTACTCTCAACCATAGGTGTGCTTGCCTAAAGCCACATCCATCATGATGCTCTTTCTGCATCTTGGTTAACCTGCAAATGTATTAAGCGAATTTTCAGTCTTGGTGGGTTTGAAGTTCAAACAGTTTGAGTCTACATAAGATGCAATCGACTGTTCAAAATTTCAGTGGTCGATTTGCATCCTATGTAGACTCAAAACAACTGGCTCGAAAAGCCACCAGCGACCTGAATTAATTACCGAATAGCCGACAGCGACTCGAATATTCGGACAATTCAACTGGCCTAATACGCTGAAGCATGCCCTAGTTAGGACAACATGCAACAACAAAAATGCCCCCCAACGCCGACGCACAGTAATCGAGGACTTCTCGTCTTGGGATTACGCAAACTTGTCAACACTATGGCTGCATGTATGCAGCTGCTATATGGCGCGTGTCAAATTCCACCATGCCGTCCGCAAAGCTGACTCATCATCTTGGCGATGGCGACAGGCCTGTTCGTTGCAATACGCGAAGCGATCGGCAACTTGTCAACTGTAGTTGACAGACTGCGATTGAGAAAAATGCCTCTGGAAAGGGACAGAACAGCGAGCAGCTGGTTGGAGGCCAATAGAGCCAAACGATTAAGAGGATGGCCGGCCTTTCTTTGGCCGTGTGCCCTATGCAAGCCGATACTCGGTGGAAACTCCGCCAGGAGCAAAGTGCGCCAAAAATTAACAGCTGGTGCCTGTAGCTGCGCAATTTGATATGCGTGAGTATCTTACCGTTCTATCGTCTGGCGTGCAGGATTTCATGGTGCTTGAGGGATGCTTGTTTGCTTTGTCGAATGCATGCATTGAGTGTCCGTGACGAACAGAGCAACTTCAGTGCACACCGTCATTCCGTGGTCGGTCCCAGTACAACAGTAACCATGCGGCACAGAGGAATGCCGTTCATAGGCTGGCGCGAATTCCTGGAAAATGGGCCATGGGCCAAACTGGGAAGAAGAAACGAGCACGCAATCCCACACGTGCTTTGTACATCTGCGGAATGGGGACTCGTCCTTGTGAGTGTGGGCTGCGGGAGCCTCGTCACATGTCGTGACCAAGCAAACTCTTGACTTGCATGTTCCAAGCGGGTGTTGCGGCAGAACTGCTCTCTAATCGGTATCCTCTGCAGTGCAGGGATTGACGCCCAGTGGAGCTGCTGGGCCCCTTTCTGCCGCATCTGTTTGGGTCGTTGGGTGGATGTTTACGCCGGCGTAAAGCCAGAGGTGTGACGACACCAACAAGATGGGACAGAAAGCGGGCCAGCAGCTCCACTGGGCGTCAATCGCTGCGATGACGACATCGCATCTGTTGATGCCAGCGACCGCAGGCAGTGCTGTTCCAATGTACGCCGACCTGCAATAAGCATCGCACAAGGTGACGCGGGGACAGCGTCTCTGTCCACCACATTGGAGAACAACTGCCATCAATGCGGGTGCTTGCCAGCGGCGCAGCCAGCTCCTGCGGGGGCCATGCACAGGCATCGCCAGACCCAGCCAAGCATTCACGCAAAGTACAGCGTGATCCAGAACACAGCGCAATGTATGGCAAACTGGCGCAGTCGCTGAGATGGACGCCCTCACAGGCTGAATAGACCTTGGGTCCGCATCTTTAGAACAGCTCCCTACACCTTGTGCGTACAAACGCATCAGGGTCTCCGTCAGGCACTGGGGTCCCCCGGACCCTCCGCCCGATTCCGCATGGGACAGGTGACGCCCACCATGGGTAGCCGTGCAGGAAGCCACCCAAGACTGGACTGCGTGCAGAGAGCCCACACAGAGCCTACGCTCTGGTCCAGACAGCTCCAATACATTGAAGCGCCAACGGGGGCGCACTCCTTATTACGAGCGTTGCCACGGGCCAAAACGGCAGCGAAGGCCATTTTCCCAACAGGAAGCCACATACTTGCCAGCAAATATGTGGCGCCACAACTGGCCCGTTCCTTGCCGGAGAAAGGGCAGGTTGGGCTTCCAAAGCCACGTCAGCGCACCACGCGCACACACCACCGCCCACATCAGCACCATCCCAGTCCCAGCCAATTCACCATTTACAAATTGCGCGCCCCGCGCTATCGAGAAGTCGCCCGGACGCCCTCGCCGAACTGCTGCCACTGCCCCCCTCTTCCCACTCCGGCCAACCCAATCCGTCGCCCCACTGACGAATTACACAATGGTACACAGCTGGATCCGCACCCGCGGCCAAGGACCACTGGGCCTTAGGACACGCCTCGGCAACATCGATACAAACAAGCGTCCAGGCAAACGTGCAACCAGCCCAGTACTCTAGCAATACAGGCCGTTGCAAACTTGCCAGTGCTTTGTTCCTGAGAACAGGCTGGGGGTCGCCCTGACATCGACCCAGGGGCGTCTCAACCAGTCAGATGGAGTCGCCCTGCAAGGCCGCTCCCGAGAAAGCACCAAGGAACTTGGGGCAAGAGTGCACCCATCGCAGTACTCCCCAATGCGCACGGCTCGCAGCATTTTATGGTGCACGGGAGGAGGGAACCCGTCTTCGGCGGATGCTGCAAAAGCACGCCCCACCCCTCCAGGGGTTAGGGACGTCAAAACATTAGGAATCTAGGACATTGGGATCCCTCGCGGACAAACGTCCCGAGGTGGTATCGTTTCTTGGGCCACCGGATGCCGGCGTCGGCAGCGCGTCCCACCCCCTCCCCTCCCCCGCCATGTGACCCGGCTAACCCAGATCTCTGCGGCAACAACCACTTCCGTCCAACGCACTGCGCGTCAAGCTCGACAAAATTATGCAGATGCCAATGGAGGGCCTGGCGTGGGAGGTAGGCAACCCTTCCCCCTTCCAGTGCCCCCGTGTCGACAGGGAAAAAAAAACTCGCACTGCGAATGGACACAGCACCAGCTATGCGGGGTGGCTGAGGGGACAGGTGCCCGCTTTTGGCCAAGGCCTGGCCCGCTGCTCCAGCACTTTATGACCAGTTCCCACCGTTCCGCAGCCCCAAGTCCAAGCCCCAGCCCCCACCACCACCCCCGTCGCACCCCGGAATAAAATAATGCCCCAAACAAGAATGTTGGCGCACCCTGCAGTGTTTTCTACGGGAAAGCCGTCCAGACTCCCCCAGGCTTGGAAAGGTACATACTCTTGCCACCCACCTCCACACCCGCATCCTAAGCCGCCACCGCCTTGCCTGTCGGCCCGTGCACCCAGGCCTACTGAAAACCCAATGACCGTCTACAACCGCAGCTGCCACCCACGTGCACCAACCACCCAACTGCATGACTACAAACAGGCAACACAAAAGACAACACAGACAGGTGGGTCGTTCCTCTTCCAGGAGATGCCTACAAAACCGCCCATATCTTCCTCAAGAATTGAAAACCCCGCCGCAGGCTTAAACTTGCCGCCAGCGGAGGCCACTTCGCAGGGGCCAATCAAGAATCACGTCATCCTAGCCGGGCTGATGTCTGTTCATGCTCATCAGCACATCACATCTTCAGGCAGCTGTTGTCCACTGCCCGCGCAAACACACAGATTGACATGGCCCACATCAGCCACCTGCCAGCTCTCCCCATGGCCATCAGCACAGCCGTTCACCTACTTCATAGATCGTCTATTCCTTCAGACCCCAGCCTCTGGCCTTCGCAGCCACTGCGGAAGGGATGAGCTTGCGCCATCCCTACCGCCCGTCGCCCCCCCTAATCGCTGGGCATCCACCGTGGACTGTGTGACCTGTCCATCTCCGGCCAGTACACAGCCTCGTACTCGATGTTTCGGAAGACAGGTGGCATCTTGGCCAGAGACTTCTGGAAGTAGGTTCGCCTCTTGTCCATAGCGCGGTCGAACTCAGGGTCGATTTGAGTCAGCGGTACGCGGCCGCTCATGGGCTGGTGGCTGTCCATGCCTCCACAAGACACCTTGGGGCAGCCACCCACGATGTCCTTGCAGTCCCTGCAAGGCAACGGGCGTGATTTAGACAACATGAGGACCCATACAGCAACCTCAACAACACAGCACACAACTGAATGCTGTGAAGAGTTAAAACTGAATGCTTGAATAAATCTATGTGCCACCATGCAATGCAAGCCGTACCTGAACTTCTCTCGCAGAACAGCTGAAGGCGCGGGCGGTGGCGCGGTCAAAGTTCCCATCCGCTGCTGGTGCCAGAGAGACTGCAAGAAGCTCAGGCAGTCACTGAAGGTGGGCCTGCATTACAGCAAAGGAAGGCGTCCAAAGGTGTGCATACAAGTCAGTGCAGCCAAGATGCAGCCAAGGCGGCAGAACGGACGCCGACATAGCCGATCAAAACCAAAGCAAACGTTGAGGAGAGGTCAGAAACCGACCGAAACAGCAGCAAAAGTCAGCAATGAACAGCAGAGCAATATCTTGTCCGAGGAAATGACTACGGCAGGACTGGCAAGGCTTAGTTGCAAGAGCACAGTGCACTCCAGTCACGGGAACTCACACATCCACGCCTGCCAATGATGAACAGACTGTGCATTCCACTGCCAAACTAGACGCAAATTCAATCTTGAGTAGGCACTGCAAACACAACAAATAGATATTGAAGAAACTGAGCTCGCCCTTTGAACCCCTTTGCATCGATATACGCCGTGCGCTTTTGCCTTGCGCTCAGTGGCATCCACAGCATCTCACCTTTGGAAAAAAGTCTTGCACACACACTGTTCAGGAGCAAGTTGTCTGCCAGGAGATGTCTGCTATGACATGGAACAATATGTCTGCTACCACATGCTTTCCTTTCTGCTGTAAAGGCTCTTCTGACTGGTGGTTCTCATAGCCTGCTAGGGAACTGATGCTACCTGATGATCTGTAGTAAACATAGATATGGGGTCATGACCAAGGTACCATTTTCAATCGCTGCAATTGATGAGTTCAAGCTTTCTGCCTGTGGGAACAGCAAGTGCTGCACCCAAGTGACTCTGAGCAGCCTCACCTTCCAGATGGAACTGGGTGCATGCAGGCAACTGCAAGCACCCCATACATTGCAGGGCACTGCCATGGCAGGCGAGGGAACTCTGAAAACATCTCCTCAGTTGGCTCGCCCTTGGGAGCCAGCTGGCTCGTGTACATCTCCCACACTGAAACACAGTGACGGTACAAGTCTTACTCCACAGATAAATCACTCAATACATCACAAACAAAGGGAGATTTCATCGAACTCCCCAAAAGCACCAAACAGTGACAAAAAAGCACTGCACAAGTCCCAACCAGCTACAGGCACAATAGGTACTGCAGGAAGAAGAAGGCCAGGTGTGATTGGCAGAGGCACAGAAGCCCAACTTACGAATCACAGGATTGTGGAACAATAGACTGCGAACAATTAACCACGATGAATCAACACACTTGCAAAGGGAGAAAAGAATGCTAAACAAAATCGTTGTACCCACTTGCACACGTACATTGGGTTGATGAATGCACAGCACTAATAACAGCTGCGTGGCCACATCGCCTTGCAAGTGAATGGAGAAGTCCTGGTCAAACTCCCAACTCGGTATGCAACTCCAATGCGCAAAGTGCCGATTTCACACTTACACACGACACCGAAGGCGTAGACATCTGCTGCCTTGCTGGCGCTACCCTCCTCCATGACTTCCCTGGCCATGTAGAAGGGCTCGCCCTGCTGCACGTTTGACACGTGCGTCTGCTCGCTGTTCATCTTCAGACTGAGACCTGTTGACCATGTCCCACATGCAGACAGCATTCATTTTTCTGTCTGTACAGTTGAAGAACATGACTATCCAGGACAATCAGTATTCAGCACAAGACCTGAGACAAACGAATAGGCAAGCAGTTATGATGGTGCTGTGGTGACTGTTCGCGACAGGACACAGGTAAGTTCATTTAGCAACAAGCACAGACACACAATGTGAACTGATCATGCCCTGTCAGCAACAAACAATGCAGAGCTAAAACAGTGCCTTTCACTGCCTTTGAGCGTGATCTTCATCATACGACCACCATCAGCAAATGCCTGTGCTCGCCACACACTTCTTCTGCGTTTTCACCCTGCCACTGGAGACCTCCACATTAACTTCTACACTTTGCAATAGAGTCTCACAGGAGCAGGGGCATATGCAATCTAATCTTCTCTTCAATGTTCTAGTGAATATCCATTCACCTCAATGGGCAAATCAAGTGCTCGCGCAATCGAGGGCACTAGGTTTACATTCCAACTTAACAGCATAAGCACTACTGCACTTGCAGGGCACATACCATGGTGCTCCCAGGGCACTTTTGTACACCTGCTCCAGGGTGTATGACAACACCTATGCTGGCAACTACAAGTTCAGCAACTTAGCAACTCAACCGGACACATTCACCCAGCGCTTCATTACTCACCAAAGTCCGCAATCTTGGCCAGCATTCGTGTGTGTGTGTCCAGCGCAGTCTTCAGGAGAACGTTGCTGGGCTTCAGGTTCCCATGGAGGATGTTTTTGGAGTGAATGTGATGCATTCCTTTAGCTATGCCTGTGGCTATTTCCAGTAGAGCTTTCTGCACAGGCAATTGAGGCGATCAACGCACAACCGCTGGGTTGCATGGGTGCAGCAAGGACTGCTTCACATCTGTTAGCCTTCTCCTTATCGAGGTTGGATTTACGGCTTGGATGCTTTGCAGGGCGAACTGATACAGTTTGATGAGGAAAAATACAAGAAAACAAAAAGGCAAGCAACCTCAACACCCACTAATTGACCACCATGGACTTTTCTGACAGTCCAACACATGCACGGTCAAGGAACACATGCAAGGTTTCAGCTGCAACATGGGCAACCTGACCGCGTGTACATGCCTAGCTGAACAGCTCACAAACAAGGGGGGGGGGCCAGCCGGGCACATGCGATTCCAAGATTGCCTTATCATGTAGACAATAGCACTTGAGGAACTGAGCTTCCTGAGTTTCCATAAGCACCATCAATGCAATGGAAACAGAAGTGATGAAGGAGAAGCAGATTCCCCAAAACAGCGATTGCCCATAAGTCAGCAAATTCACTGAAACGAAAAGAAAACAATACAACACCAAGAAACAGCATTTCCCTACTTGAAAAGCCTGTTAAAACAATTGATCAGGAGTCAATAAAGGCAAAGATAAACCACCCACCAGATCTGGAGTGTCAGTCCGCCTGTCTGTGAACTCCTTGTCCCTCAGTGCCGTCTGCAGTGTGCCCCTCTCACAGAATTCCTGAATGATGAACAGCTTCCAGTCCACATAGGAGTCCAGAATGTTCACCCCGCTCTTGTTCTTCAGCCCTGCCACCCTGGCCTCCAGGCTGCCCGGCTGCAGGCGCTTGATGTCATACGAGTACGTGCACACGACATTGGGGTGTGCAAGGCCAGAGGTGATGGCCACCTCGCGGATGGCCTGCTGGTGGAAGTCCTTGTCGCCCTCACCACGGAAGACGATGGTCTTCACAGCCACCTCCAGCTCCCGCCACACGCCTGCGTGGGTGGTGCACACCTTAGCCCCGTGATGAAAACAGCATTGTGAATACTCGACTTTGAGCCTGTTATGCTGACCTGTCAGGGCTGCAAGTGCGACCAGCCCTAACCCAAACGCCAGCCATTGAGGCGCCTACTCTCCATAGTGTGATCACATTCCAAATCACCGTCTGGGTCCACATCCCCACCATTCTCCTGGAATACCGAAACATACACTCAAAACTACAGATGTCTTCCCACAGTCCCAGTCACATCACATATCATCATATACATCACATATAAAAAGCAGCTAAATACGGCAACAGATCAAGCAACACATCAGATAAAAGTCCAAAAACAGGAAAGGCAAACCACTCACCCTTGTGGACCGATCCATTCTGCCCCTGTCCAAGCAGCTCCTTGACCACCAGCTGCTTGTCGTCGATGTCGTTGCTGACTTTGAGGATGTCAGGGATGAACTCTGCGGCCTGAGAGCCGCCCACGTCCGCAGGGGTCAGCTTGAAATCGGTGCCCAGGCCCATGCCATCGTGGGACAGGGCCGGCAGTTGGTCCAGCTTGTCCTGCTCAAACTGGTCAGGACACAGATAGAGAACCCTTCAGAAAACCTGCATCTCTGCACATTACTGTAGTGGGCAATGTGCACTCCACATGCTGCGCTAGGACAGCACAGAAGTAACTTTATTTTCAAATCAGAACAGAAGGCTCTAGACGTACGGCCGAGGTTCCCAAAACTAGGGTTGTCTTGGGCTGCGGGATAGGTCATTGTGTTTTCGAGGCGCCTGTGCATGGATCTACACTGTGGGGCAACAGTGTGGGAAGCCGTTCAGCTTCTCCTGCTAGACCTGGGTGGCCCACTGACCAAGCGTGCTCTCCAGCAGAGTTACCCCCTGCATTCCCAACTCCATCCCATACCCTGTTCTGGCCTGGCAAGCCCAACCAAAGCCACTTTGGCAACTCACTAAGTGTGATTGGTCCAGTCCCCAAACACCAGCTGTTGGAACTCACAGCATCTGAACGACCCAATCAACAGTGGACATCCTCCAGCTGCACCAGAAGCCATGAACTCATTAAAGCCAGCATGGAAGTCAGGGCAGCCAGATCGCGAACTTCGGAAACTCACTGAGTCGCTCATCGAGTGCTTCATGTTTTTGTCCCGCAGCGAGTCCGTGGGGTCCTTGCCCGCCTCCATGTCATACTGCTTCAGCTTGGCGCCCGCTTCTGCCCTGGCCTTCTTGCCAGCACCCGATCGGATATGCCTGTTGCTGCGGCACTTCCATACCAGCAAGGCGGCCAGCACGGCGATGCACGGCACCAAGACACCAAGGCCCACCTTGAAGAGGGTGGAAGACGTGCCCAAGCTGTTGTCTGGGGCAGGGGATGTAGCAGACGCTGCAAGGGGATACAGTGGCAGGGACTGTGGAATCGCAGTGATGGAACAGCGGCAAGACTGTGACAAGGGTTGGGCAGAGTTGTAGTGGGGAGCAACTGGACAGCAACACGACAGTGGCAAGTGCGTCCTACTACAGCAACAACTGACGGCAATGCTGTGGCAAGAAATGAGAAATCAGTAAGAAAGTTTAACATGTGCATCTTGACATTAACATGAAACTGCAAAGTTGCGGAAGCAGCTCACGTTCTCTTGGCGGCGGGGAAGGCACAGGGTCAGAAGCAGTTGTGGCCAGTGGGCTCATCAGCTGGAAGTCAACAACCATTGGGGTGCCATGGCTGGGCTTGCATGTGAGGTTCACGTCTTGCAGCTCGAGACCAAAGGCCAAGCCCCGCTGCACCCTGATGATGCCATTGGAGGCGCTGTCGATCTGAAGGATGTGAGCAAACAGCAAACAGCCTGTCAAACAAGTTCAGAAAACCAATCTCCAGAATTGGGAACCACAACTCCTGGATTTTTAAACATTCAAATCTCTGAGCTCCTGTACATTTCAGTCTTCAAAAAAAACGTGCAACCACCTGTAATCCCGGCAAAGAGTCCAACACACCGACTGGCCTTCAACCTGAGCCCACCATCCAGTCGACACCACTTGGCTCCTGGTAAGGTGGCGTCCAACTGACAGAGCCTGATCAAATGTCAGGGAACAACTATGAAGACTGGTCTACGTCAATCAGATGCAAACACCACGTGTGGACTGCATGCGATCCACAGTTTGATCCCAAAATAGAAGGATGCCTCACCGTCCAGTCCTTGCTGTTCAGCTTCAAGAATGGCAACTGTGGCAGCAGTGTCTGCAGGGGGTCATTGAGCAGCGCCACAGCGTATTCGAAATGCTCAAGCTCTCGGCATGATACCACCATGGTGGAGTTGCCAATCGTCACAATTGTGGAATTGCTGTTCCTGAGCACAACGCCAAAACGCCATGCAGCACGTTAGGTATGGTTGGTTTGTTGGGATGTGATGTTCAGGACAGCACAGGCATTCATGCACATTCTGGAAACAACAGTTGCAGAGATCAAACAGTTCAGCATCACCTTGTGTATTGAAGACTTTCCAGGATTCACAGTCACTACAGCTTGCAGTACAGTCGCTTTCAAGTTCAGATCGAAGCGATGAACAAGATCGATTCGTCATTTGTCCAACAGGACAGTATTCAATAAAGGAAGAGTTCATCAACCCTGGCCCCACCTTTCAAAGTCCAGGAACCACATCAGGAAGCCGTAGTGCATTTCCAGCGGCCCCAGCGCCAAGTTGAGCAGCTCCAGGTCCCTGAATTCAACCTGCACCCCATTTTTCACTTTCAGGGCCTTGCTGACGAGCCCCAAGTCCAAAAGCGGCACCTTTTCAAACGGTCCGTGGGTTGCACGACGGCCCAGCACAGCGAAGCGACGGCCAATCATTGCCTGCTCCTGCTCCCCAAGTTCGTCGCGGAAGTCGCTCTTTTCAAGCGAGATGTCCTCCTGCAGGTGTCCAGCGATTGCAAGAACGTCAAATCGACTGCATGACCTTCACGCAAAACTAACTCGAAACTGCAGGAAATCATATGTAAGGCAAGCTAGCTGTGCAAAATCCGATTGCAGTTCCAGTTTGCCACACAATTGGACTCTCAATGTGTTGGCCAAGCAAGGCACACAGCAATGCTTCGATTCTTCTTGCGTGACACAGGAGAATACGTGGATTCACGTTCATATGGATACAAATGATTCTGATGCAATTCGGGCGGCTGACACTAACCCCATCAAGCAGTTCGAGCTGCCCTTGCGGACCCATATGGAGATCTTCCAGCATGCTACGCAAGGAGACAACAAAACAAGCAGCCACCAAATGAGCAGACACAGCAAGTCGCCTCATATACCTGTATTTCAAGGTGGTCAGTGAACAAGCCGTTCCAGGTCTTCATGGCGTTGACCATCCCAATACTGTTGACGATGCCCTGTCCACCACGACCATCCTCATCCCTGTTGTGCTCAGCGAAGGTCCAGTGGCTGATGGTCAGATCCTTCACAGTCACCACATCGGAGGTGTACTCGGATATCACGATCGCATCCTCACCACTGGGCACCACAGTTTCCTGCAGACACCATACATGTTTCATGATTCGGTCATTGAGCACTTGCAGTTGCAAATGCACTCCTGGACATGAAGTCTGATAGCATGCAGGGACTGTTATGCGATTTCTGTGGATGATCTAGACTGCACTTGATACTCCTCACCAATGCAAGCACTGCAACAAGCAGCTGAAGGCAGGCCATGAAGGAGAACGCAAAATTGAACGAACAGGGGACAAACATTCTCATGCAGGGGATGTGCTCATCATCGCCCACAGGGCCCTGCCTTGTCCCATGGGGGCACACATAGTGCAGGGAACTCAGCTTGCAACCTCTCTGCAATAGCGCAGCTCAGGCTGGCTGGCATCCTGACATGCAGCCCAATTCAGCCTCACTGCTCACTAGGGCAACAATGCATTCTTAAGACGTGGCTTGCAACACCTGCGATCAGCACTGACAACAATCGGTGCAATTGGCACTCCTACCACAAATGCTAGCATACCGAAAATGACACTACCAACACAGATGCTTGGTGTGGAAGTTGTCCAGAGCTGGAGTTGTCGGCAAACTCACCCTGAAGGTGGAACGGGGCAGGTTACCCTCGGCAAAGTTGAGCACGTCTTCCATGATCGACTTTGAGGTCAGGTAGGTGACATTCTCCAAGTTCAGGCGGCTGTTGCTGCCCACCAAGCGGAAAACCTTGGGCAGCAGAAAATTCTTCGAATTCACAAGGGGGTCTGTCTCCACAGTGATGTTCTTCAGGCTCAGGGTGATGCCTGGCAGGGCCAACACACACTGTTGTAAGCACTGTGCTGAGTGCCGGGTGGAGGCAGTTTCAAAGCCATTGGCTAGGACACACTCAACCATAAAGCAAAGAATGCAAAATACACAAAACAAGACTGTGTGCATGCCGTTAGCACAGCAGGTAGGATGGAATGAGTTTCCATGGCAACGTTCTCCAGCCTCAGGGTGCACTGACTGCATTGGCAAACACGTGCCAATTGCAGCCTCGCGGCCTGATTTAACGGGATTACTGCACGGCACAACAAGTCAAACACTACCCACAAAGCTAGCTTCACAACAAGCACAGACACCAGCAAACAGAGCAGTCCCCAGAGCAGCTCAGGACCTTCGACTGTTAGGAGGGGGCTCTCAGCCACCTATTGCTTGCACACGTTCCCATGCGACATGCACAAATCCCAGAAGAGATCACTAGCAGATCCCATGGAAGTTGGATTGGGCAGCTTGAGCGCCCGCTGCTCATTAGCTCAAGCAGACATGTGCTTCAGCA
The DNA here is from genome assembly GCA_905146915.1 of Ostreobium quekettii. NCBI lineage: Eukaryota > Viridiplantae > Chlorophyta > Ulvophyceae > Bryopsidales > Ostreobiaceae > Ostreobium > Ostreobium quekettii. Next base: position 19,147 of record CAJHUC010000829.1, on the reverse strand, counting down.
CTTGTCCATCGCGCATTCAATGTGATGCGGGCGACAGAATGGAAGCCTCCAGTCTGTTGTGACAGGCGCACCAAATTTAACAGGCCTGCCAAACATCCACATGGCGTGCTTTCTTTGGGTGCAGGCACCGGCACAAACCACCCAGGTGAGTCTAAGGCCCACGGGGCTGACCATGGGTTGACCACGTTGACAAAGGGTTGATCATGTTGACTGGTCGCCACAGGCTGGGCGCATGCACACAAGCGTGCTGGCATCAACCCTCCAGCCCTAGTCCGCTCCTTGACAACGATCGGCACGACGATGTGCAGTGCGTGTGAAGGGCAGCACGCCAGCACCGCAACGGGGTGGATGGTGCGACGCACCCAACCCGTCAGGGTAATCAAACAAGGAAACAAAGGACAAAGGAACAGATGAAATAATGCTCAAGATTGCAAAGCGTCTACCGACGTGCCACATGGGCAGATCACGCTTGGCACACGACCAGCGTTGCCGCGTCGCGCCGCGGAAGGACGCCAATCCATCGAAGAGCAATGTAGCGGGAGGCCACGCTCGCTGCTCCGCTTCCCTCCGAAGGGGCCGCCGAACGCGCCGCCCACCGGCACGGGTCAAACCCCGTCAGCGTGCGGCGCCGCAGCTTCCTGCGGGTCTCTGGATTGCTCGCGCAGGCCGATTGCAGCAGAGGGGCTTCCAGTATCCCACCCATTGGCCATCAGCCAACGCTCGCGCGGAGGGCGACACCACGCTCGTGATGCCACGCCCATGATCAAGCCCCCTTTCCGCAGCTGAGAATCAACCGCAGTTCCCTCAGAAGCACGAGTCAACGTTTCCGGACCCCGTTCTCGCCGGCAAATCTCAGCCATCGCGACCAGTCCCTCGCAACTGACCCACGCAGCACACCTCCGCCACTGACAACCGTAGCTCACTGCCTATGGCGATCTTCCGATCGCGAATTTCCGACACGCCTCCGAAATTCTCCTACTGGCCCCCGTCCTTTCTCTTGCCAGGCTCCCCCAACCCCACCACACCCCCGTCCTTCCTTCCACCCGCGCCAGCTCAAATCTCCACTTGTCAAACAAAACCAAAGCACCAAACAAACACCAAACACAGGCCACCGCGCCAAGCTGGCCCCCCAGCCAACAGCCGCCGAGTTTTCTCCGCACATTTCGCATCGCGCGATTTTCCCCACTCACCCTCGTGCACGCGCACGGCCTTTTCGGGGTTCTCATCGTCCTCCCTCCCCGTGCTCCAAATCACGTGGTCCGCGCCGAGCACGGTGACGTTCCTCAGCACCGGGAGGGTCACGCCCCCCTCGGGCGGCCCGTAGGCAAAGGCGGTGTAGCTCTCCAGCCTCACGACGTCGCAGGCAATGTCCAGGCAGCCCTCCCCCTTGCACGCCATTGCCTGGTAGAAATCGGCGTACAGGAAGATCGGCGTGGGGCACTCAATCGGATGGTTGCCGTTCTTGGCCTCCTCGAAGCCGACATCCGCCTGGCCGGCCACCAGGGCGGCCGCAGAGAGGACGATGAGCTGCAGGGGTGGCCACAAAAGCAGCTCAGAATGCGCAATCGACCCCGATGGAGCCAGCGGAGGGAAGGGTGGGATGGCGCGCTTGAGCACAGGGTGGGAAGCACGGGGCGGTCCTGACAAGCGGGGCGGGGTGGGGGGGCGGGGCCCACCACGCCCTCAGCCCCTCGCGTCGCCGGGGCGAATTCGCCAGTCTGTCTAGTCAGTACAGGGACGCGGTTCCCCATCCCAGCCTTCCCGCAGCTTGGAACCCCCACCCCGCCCGCGAATAGGTGAACGGCCAAGGGCTCATCTCGCCCAAAGCGGCAGACTCCTCGCGCCGCTGGGCACCCCAAAGCACCGCGACTGCCGTCGCGGGCCGCCGCGACATCGGCACTGGCAGCGACAAAGGGCCCCCACGCGACACCCCCTGGACGCCATCCGCGCACTCAAGACCCCTCCAGCTCCACATTCGGCGCATCATCGGCCAATCCCGCCCCAGAGACTCAACCCCGCGTCGACAACCCGATCGCCACTTCCCCCCCGCATGCTCACCGACACCAAGGCCGCCCTGCCGGCCTTCCTCATCGCCAGCGCCCTCCCCTTGCTCCCAATGCCGTGCTCGATAGCTGCAGGCGTCCGAATTCGAGTTGCATGCGCCCACTCCGGCCACGCCCTCCACCCGCGCTCGCTCTCCCGCCCCGCAGAGAAAAGCGCTCCGAGGATGCGCAGGTCTGCCCGGCGATTGGGGTAGGTCGCCCCGGTGCGGAGATCCGCTAGCGGAGGTTTAGTGCGGCGTGAGCGGGGCACAGAGTCGTAGGCTCGCCGGTGGCGGAGGCTGGTGGGGCGCGGGGAGGGGGGGCGGCCGCGTGGAGTGAAGCCTCAGAAGTCTCAGGGTGGCGCTGAAAGGGGCTCGGAACACATCAGGGAGCGAGCGGGGGTGGATGCAGGGCCACGGCGAGAGTGGGTGATGGATTTTGGTTGATTATTCAGCCAATCAATGTTGATTGGCTTTGATTGACGGAGACTTTTGTTGGGGTGAATGGGACTTTTGTTCGGTGGGAGGAGCGCTTTTGTTTGGTGCGGGGACTGGTGTGTGGCGCAGGAAAGGATGCGGAAAAGAGGGGATATACTGAAGTGCGGGATCGCGGGGAGTGTGACGTGCACTACATTGGTACAGTGCAGGAGGTGTGTGTGAGTTTGTGTGCGTGGGCGTGCAGCGGAGGGCACCCGTGTTTGGCCTCGCGTAAGGAAAGGGCCTCGGTCGGTTTTGCCGCGCTCCCCTCTGCTGCGTCTGCTGCGCGGATATGATTGCTTGGCGCTGCATCCATCGAATCGAGGAGGGCAATGTGCAGCGATATTCTGTTCTTCTCAAACGGGATTTGTCTTTGCGCGCGCGGTGGTGGTTGGTTGGAAGGCGGGCAATGTCCTGTAGCTGTTTCCGCACTCCCACGCTTTCAACACACATGCCAAACAGATGCAGCATGGTGTGGTGTATTGAGACTGTTCCGGTGCGCTTGTGCGCATCGAAACCCACACCGCGCACGCATTAATTTTCGCCTTCTTCATGCAAGTGCTTGCTGGGCGCTACTGTGGGGTGCCCATCTCACAGATCCTGTGCACTTCCTGCGCTTGGGAACAATTGTCTTGTTGGTTTTCCCGCCACGTTCTTTGTACTGAGACGTCATCAGCTGGCTGGTCGTCGCTGTCTCGGGAAAGGGACGCTGAAGACTCGCGAGCTGCACAGAATTCAATCCAGACAATTACAGGTCGTGCCTACTCAAAGTTGAAACCAGGTAAGGACACGTTTTAGCCGCCCACTCGCACGGAATGATGTCCCTTCGCTGCCTGGCATGTTCTTTGCAGATGTGCTTCAGCAAGGATACAAACCCATATGCGGCGTCTACACAAGGTGAGAAACAAGGTTCTGAGTAATGCTGCTCCGTTCTCGTCCCAATCACATGGCATTCATCGTCGCAAGAGACAATGGCCAGGCATCGCCAGTGCATCGGTCGGACGATGCTTTCCAAGTCAAGCCATTGAAATCCGTGAAAGCAAACCGTGGACACAAAGCCAAAATTCAACGAGTCAGAGACATTCCAGAAACTCAGCGCCGTCGTCAGCGACTCGTCTACAGATACACAAAACTGGTGCCGCAGAGATCGACATCGCGGCAATCTGCCCGCGCCCAAGCCCCGATTCCTTTTCTAAGACTCCGCATCAGCGTGCGCATGTCCATCCTATTCGAACCCCCCGCCGCTCATCCGTCCATCCACGATCCCCACCGAGCCTCACGAGGCTTCTCAGCACCTTAATCTCGAAAGCTGTAAGGCTCAACACTTATTCAACCTGCAGGAAGGGAATCTCAGCGCAACAACGGTCGATCCCCGCGGTGTTTCGACTGCCCACCTCGCGCAACAAGCCAGCCTGGCCTGACCTCTGTTCCAATTCTGCCCGCGACGGCAGCCGCACAGACACACGCACACAAGCGCCCCCCCCCCCCCAAGCACCGCCACCAGCACAGCACTTGCCCCAAACCCTTGCTTATCATAGCCCCGAGGCGATGGCACTGCTTAACACAGTACTTGCCCTAGTCCTCACTTCTCATGCCAAGGCACAAATGGCAGTACTTTACCGCAGCACTGGGCTTCACCGGTCATAGCCCGGCCCCGACGGCGGGCTCGGGCTCTTCGTGGGCGGGGCGGGCGTCGTGGTCACGGTTAAGCCGGGCGACTTGGCCGGCTTTTCCGCCGGCTTTTCCGCCGGCTTCTTAAGGGCCACGGGCTCGGAGAAGAAAAAGTCATCCATGACCACCACCTCGTGCTCGGGGGGGAAGTCGTCCACGCCCAGAATGGCGTTGCCCAGGGTCACCTCCACGCTGCCCACGACGTCGTCGGGAAAGTACACGCCCAGGAACGACAGCCCCTGGGGGTCCGCCACCACAGGAAAGCTGCCCAGCGACTTGCCCTCGGGGTCAAAGTACTCGATGCTGCTGACCTTCTCGTTGTCCACGTCCACGAAAATGGCGCCGAATCCCGCTATCCACGCTTCGTCATTTTTTGGCGAGCCCGGGATCGAGAACTCGGCCGTGAAGACATTGTGCGTGAGCGGGCTGAAGATGCGCTCCGGGCTGAACGCCTGGAACTGCTTGGGGTACTGCGGGTTGATGCTGTCGAAGAGGTTGTCAGGGAAACCGGGGTCGTCCTTGGCCGGGTTGCTGACGCGGAACTCGTCGCCCTTGACGCTGAGCAGGATGCCGCGCGTGACCGTGTCGCGGAAGAAGTTGCCCGGCATGTCGAAGGGCACGGCGGCGGCGTCCCAGTTGATTGACCTGAGGGGCGGAGCGCGCGACGTGAGGCTTGAGGAGGAGCACGCCAAGCGAAGTATGACCAGCGACGTTATGCCGCCATTCATGATGCAGAAATAGTTTCAAGTTTAAAAAATGAAAATCTGTTCAAAATTGGAGACCATGTGCCGTGATTACTGGGACGTCATCTGGACACGCCCACGCGCGCAAAGCCAGCCGCATATCGCCAATTGCGTCCATGTTGTAACTTCAACTTTGCTTCATCTTTTTATGCATTTGTACAGTGAGCACACCCCACCCATATCCGGGATTAAAAGTATGTTGGAACATTTGCCGCGTAGCCATGCATTACACAACTGCACACACAGCAACTGTGCGATTAATCAGCAGGACTATGACAGGAAATACGTTGGCGGACTCCTTGCCACGCTGGCAATGTGGACAAAGTGTTACACATCATTGCAGAACACGCTGTATTGCGCAGCATGTATTTATGTGTGTACATCACTGTGCAGCAGCAGCATGTGCATCTACACATCTGCGCAGCACTTCAGCACAGCTTGCTGCGTCAACTGCACACAAGCCATCATTGCAAGTCAATCACTGACCATTTACTCTCTTGCAAACGTATCACAAACTATCGCAGCATTAGCACAGCGCGTGTGTCGTCAAAATTACCAGGTCTAATGGACATAGTGACATACTGAAATAACTGTATCGAAGAGACACAAGCTTGCATCGATCTGATACACGAATAATTTCATTGCTGTTTTCTGGCTTATGTCGACATTGTCGAAATGACAACATATCGCAGGAACATATGGTAATGCCACTCTTCCTGGCGAAGGTCTGAGCCATGAAGTACCCGCTTTCCCCAAAGGCGGGGCTATCCCCAAAATTTCAAGGCTGCGCACATTTTGATTTTGCCGCACATTGTTGCGCTGTCCGCGCCCACCAAGGATGTTTAACGTTCACACGCCTGGAGCACCCACCTGAAGCCATCGTCGATTGGTCCCGGTTCGTTACCGTTATCCATGCCTCCCAGGAAATCCTGGAAGTCCTTGACAGCCTGCTGCACGTTGGCGAAGCCGGCGGCATTGAAAATCACGGGCTCCTGCGCATGGGCGCTCTGAAACGACGTTCCGAAGAGCGCCAGGAGCAGCAGGAGGTAGGTCGAAGCCTGTCACACGAGAGCATTAGTCAGCGTCGGGGTTAGTCAGTGGTGGCAATGGTAAGGGGCGGGTTTCAGGGCCATGACCAATGGTGCACGCCAGCGAGCGTGGAGGCCGCAGGGATGCGTGACGATCGAGTGTGTGTTGGTCGCCGTCGAGAACGGCCAAAAAGGATACGGCTGAGCTTGCACAAGTTGTGACTGATTTTGATTCTTGGTTTCTCGGTGATGCGCGATACGCAGCAGCTTCGATTTGTTTGCTGAACGCCAATTGAATCAGTGCAGAGATTCATCAGAATTGGCTAATTTACTGGGTGGCACGAGGCGGCCCAAGCGCGGACCGGCACAGTGCGAAATGGCCACCTTTGGACCCCTGAGTAAAGGTAGCCTGGGACCAGAGTGTGAAGCAAACTATCTAGCCAAGAAAGCACTTGGGCACATTTGTTGCGGTCTCGTGCTCACAGCCCTGTGCAGGTCCACGGTCTCGTGCACAGCCCTGGGCAGGTCCACCCAAAGAAATGCAATGCATGACGTAACGCGGTGCCCGTCCATCCCCACAGCACCTGCAAGAGCAGAATATCGCGCAGATATTCCTTGCCCCGTTTCCATGCAAGTTCGAGGCTCGCATTTTCGGTATCCCGGGCGCAGCCTCGCGCCCCGGACCAGCCAAAGTACTGCCCTTAAACACACGGACCACCCCGTGTACTGCCCCTAAATACGTTGGCCCCAACCGCGGCCCTCACCTCGAAGTTCATGCCTGTCGCCACAGGCGCCCCCGCGCCAGCTCCTCTGGGTTTTGGCGACCCAACCGGGCGGAACCTGCGGGTCAGGTGGTCAACGGCGTGGGTCAGGTGGTCAACGGCGTGGGTCAGGTGGTCAACGAGCACGCGTCCGACTGACCACAGCGAAGATCGCTCTGCGAGTTCGGGCTGCAATTCCGCGCGGCACCTCGGGAGGAACTTTTCGTCGATTTCGAACTTTCGGACAAAACAAGGCATCGAAACATCTCGACACCGGGCATCTAGATGCGCTCTCCCTCGGGTAGCCCCGGGCGAAGCCGCGGGAAAGCGCGTGACTCAGCGCAGCGCACCGTGCCCAACCCACTTCCAGAACGTTCCTATTCACCAGCCGCCCGCCATTATGATGGTTTTCAAGCCCTGCCGGCCCTTCCACCCACAGACTGTCACCGACATCCGTCCGCATCCAGGCGCAGGGCCCAGCAGGCACCGAAAGGGCGCATCTCTCTCGGACGCGCCCGGCAGCCCCAGCCAACTTTCATTGTCGGTCACGGGGCAAGATTGCCGCTTAGGGGGAAATCAATTTTCGCTTGCCGCACCCCCACCCCCCCACCAATGCGCCCACGACACCGACCGCCGGCAACGGCCAGTCGGCTCGACAGGCCGCGAGCGTCGCTGGACGCCAACGGCACTGACGCTATCCCCGGGGAACATTCCCCCAAACATCCGTCCGCCAGAACAGCCAGTGAGCTGAAATCTCAAACACACGTCAAGGCGCCAAGTCGCTGGATCCATCCGCAGATGAGATCCCAGCTCCTGGAAGCCTGGCGGAGATCGGCGGCAGGCTAGGGCGCAATTCGTCCAAGCGCATATTCGCGAACTGGCGGCATCTGCGGGGAGCTATGACGTGGCATGCTCGAAGGCACGGCCAGGAAAGGCACGCCTGCTGCGCGAGCAAGCCGTGGGCGAGATGGCAGTGGGCGCACCTCGCGAGGACGCCACAGGCAAGTTGAGCGGCCTCTGGGGGAAGGCTTGGAGGCCTGGGGGGTGTGCGCTGCGTGGGCAGTGGGTGTTTTATTTGTACCATGGCCACCCTCGTGCAGCAATCCCGTGCGTCACACTTCCGGGCAAGGCGCTTCCCCGTTGCTGCGAGTCACGGCGGCATGATACATGGATCCATGCACCAGGGGGGCGTTGACCGTGCATGATGGCGGTGTGCTGTGGATGAGAAGTTGCGGCAAAGTGTGGAATGTGGGGTGTTAGGGGGGGGGCATGACGGGAGGGCGTGCGGGTCACAGTGGCGGGTGGGTGGACAGGGCATTACAAGGGTCGTGGGGTGGTGTCGGTGCGCGGGAACCTCTCACCGCAGGGGCCTCGACGCCTTTATATAAAGTCATCAATGCCTTGTGCTGGCAAGATCCTCAGCTGCTGCGTGCTGACTTCCGAGACGTCACGTCCCGGTACCTATCCCAACGCAACACCGTCGGCGCGAAGGGGTTCAATGTACTGTTGGGCAATTGTCGCCATCCATGTACTGGGTTCAGCTGTTTTCGAATACCATTCAGAAGTTGGCCCTTTGGCCCGCACTTTTTCACCTGCCCGCACTTTTTTCGTCTTCATTTTATGCAACAAAGCCTGCAACTGTTCCTGTTATGTGCCACCGTGTCGTCCCACTCACTCGCTGGCTGGGGTGTGCTTTTGCTGTTCTTCTTACCATCGCCATTCGCTCATCGCGTTTTCTGGTATGCCCACTTGCTGACTGCCGTGTCTTTTGCATATATATTGTGTGCTTTTTCACGAGTTCACAGCCTGTAGGATTGACACAGAGGCTTGTCTGATCGGCCTCCCGCTCGTGTGCCTGTTCATCCTGTGTTCCACTCATTCTCTGGCTGAGCCTGGTTGCCAATTCCTGGTCTCGAATTCTTTTGGTTGCTGGGCGTCAGTCTACTGCGACTTTCCGCTCACTACAGAAATTGGACCATTTTTCACTGTGTTCATCTTTCATCAGTTCGCAGATGCCAGTCTGCACCCGATGTGCTTGCTGCTTTTGCTGTCACATATTTCAGCATTATGTGGCTCTGTGTGAGGTCTGTTGTGGGCTCTCACCTCAATCCAGAATCCCATAGTGGCCAAATCTCAAATCATTTGGGGACATTTGCTCAACTGCAAGCTGCCTTTCGCACTCCGTGAAAGAGTGCTGACTGGGCGAGAGCGACTTGACACCGTGCCATCGCGCAACAATGCCAACCACCAAGGTTACCACCGCTTGTTGCCTTTTCTGACCAACGGGGTGGTCAGTCACAAATGTTGCTCTCCGATCAGCGCCGTGAGCCCATGCTTGGAATTGAATGGAGTGAGCCCATTGCAACTCGCCATCTCTGCAAAGAGGCGCAGCATTATTGGCAGCAAAGCCAACCCCAACTGTACATCCCCTACACGCACACACATGCAAGCTCCGGTTCGCTTGCCCCAGAACGCCGGGACACGCCCATTCTTGAGGGACGGCGAAAAGAAGCGCACGATGAAAATGGAATTGCTTTTCCAAAATATTATTGAGCAGAAGACGGGAAGAAACTAGGTATGAAAACTTGGGCGCCTTAGCTGCAGCGCTGGTGGCCCTTCCTGCAACTGGGTCATCGATGCCCTGCTCAGGGCGCGTCATGATGGACAAAGTTGCAGCAGTGCTCCCGCACCAAGCCGGTGTGCTTTCATGCCAATGCCCACGCTGCCTTTGGGTCACCTGACGCCCCGTGTACCGCTTCGCGACGCCCAGGCCATGACACAGTGCCAGCTGACTCAACCCAGAGTCACCATCGACTTGTCTCCCTTCCTCGTGTGACGGCTACACGCAGCTGTCTGGGCTGCGTTAGGGCTGAAGAGAACCGCAAAATGTCAGCCCTTCAGCGCTGAGGCACCTGTAAGGCTTGCTGGTTTCGTGGCGGAATCTCTGGGGGCTCAACGCCACCAGGACCGCCGTCTGCATCTCCGCATGAGGAGGCGAATAGGCGCTCGACTCCATGCGCTGGGACACCCGTAAGGTCCGCCGCATTATCAGGCACTCGCGTCCGACCTCGCTATTCACGCAACGCAACGCAACCCGCTTTCTGCAACGCCCGAATATCAAAATTCGCCGGCTCTTGTACTTCGTTACGCCACGCGTATCCCCGCAAGGTCGCTCCTGTCTAATCAGCCACCGCCCGCCTGGAGCCCAACGGAACCCAAACCGGGAGGTTGCCCGCCTGTTCCAAACAAACCACGGCAGCTCGCGCACAGCGACGCCAGCCGCCTCAAAATCTCCTCCCTCCCGGCTCGTCCATGCCGCCATCTTCCAAGCCGCGGCGGCATCCCCGATGATGACCGGGCATGGCCGTGGCCCGTCGGACAAGGGCGCCACGCCGGACGAAACTCCGAGCATTGACCAGGGCAACGAGGTCAAAGCGGTCAGCCATGAATTCAACGCAGTCAAGCGTGAAGTCAACCACGAAGTCAGCCAGATCGACCATGGAGTCAACCGGGAGGTGTACTTGCGGGTGGAGGTGTGCACGGACGGCGAGACGCGCGCCCTCCTGCGCGTCATCTCGGCGGCATTCGGCATCGCGTTCTGCGTGCTGGCCGTGCTCCTGGCATTCAAGATCACGGACCACCTGGAGACCGTGGATGCAATTCGCCCTTTGCTGTGGATAAATGCGTGCCTGGCGGGAACGCAATCGGCGGTGCTCGGGATTGGATTGGCGCTGCTGGGCGCCCGCGTTTGGATCGCGAGGAGGGGCGGCGGGGTGTGGACGCGGAGGAGGGCGCGGGCAACGGGGCTGGCGGCATTCGAGGCGTGCGCGATGCTGGCGTGCAGCGCGGCGTACGCCGTGCCGAACGTGCACGCGCTGAGCGGGCGGTGTCGGTACTTCGACGACGTGGTGGTGTGGTGCCTTGTGGTCAGGTAGGATTTTCTGCACTTCAAAAAAAAAACGGGGGGCACAAAGCCCGCCCCCCCCCCCCCCCCCAAAAAGAAATGGAAAGCAAGAGCATGCGAGGCTCTTTTCCTTCTGTGTTCAGGCAAGATTTGTAGCACACCAAGAGATGAGCCTGTCCCATTAAATTGGGATGTCTTTTGTACAAAGGTGTCGAAGTCATGTCCCATCCGCACTCCAAGAGAAAAGCAAAGTCGTACAAAGTGCACCCCACGCTGGACAAGCGTGTGCGAGACTCTTTGTGCTGTGAAAAGTTGATTTGGAGGGTGGCAGTGCGAAATGGTGAGCACAGGACACAAACAGCACAAAAGGCAAGAAAACATGTACTCACGTGGCCCTCTTGTGGGCAGGTGGGCATTTGTGCATTGTGGCAAGATTGGGAGGGAGAAATGCAGCTGGAGCATCAACTTGGGAAACGGCAAGCGAGGCATAGTGCGTGTATCTGCTGACTTTGGATCATCATGCAGCTGCAGTTTTTTCTCTTAGTGGAGGAGGACCCCATAGTGCTTGGCTAGGTATTTACCCAGACCCGCACTACCAATGACAGAAGCAATGTCAGCATGTCATGTCACAGAACAGTGCCTTGTCGCTGGGTGCCAACTCTTCAATTGGCAGAATGGAAGTGCTTTGTCATCCCTTGTGGCAAGGCAGACATCGCCTGTGACGAAAAGGAAAGGGACGCCTTGTGGATGGATGAGATTCCAGGAACAACAATCGCCGAAACAAATTGTCAAATGGCAGTTGACAACTGCCGAATGTCAATTGCCATAACAGAAACTTCCCTTGCACCTTATAGACGATGACAGGCATGGGAACAATCAACAAGGGCTTGTTCAATGTCCCACGACCATGCTTACTCAGAGCTTAGGTTGCCCATGAGCAGGTGAAATTCCATGCATTTTGGTTGTCCAGAAGCCATGACAACAAAGGCCCTTTGGCAAGCAACCTTGGGCGCAGAAAACTAATACCAGCACTTGCTCAGTGCCTCAAGATCATAACTCCATGGACTGTCCAGTGGCACAATCTAGGACACACAATGCGCAGTTGCAAATGATAATGCTCAAAAGAATATAGCAGTTTATGGTAGAAAAATGGCAGCAGGCGGTAAATGCGGTTCTCCTTGTGGTACCTTGTGGCCCGGATTCCAGATCCTGATTCTTTCTCCAGTTGCATATATACAGAACACCTGTTGTCCATATTGGCAGCTTGGGAAGATGCTACAACAGCAGTACTACCTCCGTTCCATATGCCTTGTCCATTGTCCAATCTTGCCATAACTTTGCAGTATCAACCCCATTAGTAAATCTATCACCAGATTCGGATTCCTTGGGCGATTTGGGGGTGTTGGGGATCTTGGTTACATTAGTCATCATCATACAGCAAGACCTGCACAGCCTTGTCGAAATCGTCCCCATACATCTTCGTCAGGGCCTGAATTCCCATAGCATTGTGCTCACCTTATCCCCTTGTGTGTCAGCCTATTTCCCCAAAATTATTCAAGAACTTTGTTGCAGGCAATTAATTGGCCATGCTACAAACTTTCTAGAGTTTGGCATCATCGCAGTCACACCCTCTGTGTGCCATATCTTCCGCTATATTGACTTATGACTCGAAACTGTCATTTTCAACGATTTGCCATGTTGTCACCGACCTAGGCCGTTCTCAGGTTAGCGTCAGTATGCACGGCCTTCCTGACCCTGTTGTACTGGTTAGGTCAATGCTATTGAACTAATCCAGGTGTCTTTTGGCCTTCAGCCGCAATATACGCACAATTCCTGTTGACGCCCAAAAATCTACGGCAAGCCCGCATCTTTTGCTCTATGGATTCAGTTTTGAATTTAGCCGAATCTTCATTGTACACCAAACCACCAGGCCAATCATATTTCCTAGAGACGACTCAGCTCGATCCACCTCCTTCAAAGGGCAAGACTAGCTCCCCATGCCAGCCTCTAGGTCCCGACGAAAGGAAAAGTGGCGCCTGTGTTCCTCCCAGCATATCTCAAGAATGGCACGACCGTTTTCCACACTTAAGGGCTCAACATGGCGTGTTGAAGTTGTTTTGGTCGATTTTTTTGACTTCCACGTTTTGAACTCCAATTGCGTGATTTTTGAACAACGGACGGGACTTTTGGAACAGAGGTAGTATAACAATATCTGATTGATAAGTAGTAGCGTCCAGTGTTTGAACACTGCCGTGAGTGCCATTCTGTTTGTCTCCTGTGACTCCCGCATTGGACAGTGTCTCCTTGGGCTATAATGGGTGTTCTTCATACTCTTTGGGCGGCCGTCCTGGGCAAAAAAGTGTGCTCCTTTGCTCCTAAAGTGTGGCCTATTGTGTGACATTTTCCTCTTTCCTTGCATGATCCTCCCCCTCCTGGGCAAGAAGTGGCAAGGGAGTCTCCGTTCCACACTGCAAAAGACCATATGCAAGTCTGTGAGTGCAACAGGGCCAGCGTATAAGAGACTGGCATGTTCTTGACTGGCCAGCGACCATGAAAATTTGGGGAAGGGGGCTCACGAGCGAGTTTGAAAGCCAAGAATCCGCGAGCAACGATTCGCATATTGGCTCCTGTGGCAGGACAAAATGTGCGATTAAGCCAATAAGAAGGGATGCCATATGCTCTTCCTCCATGAAACGATCAAGTGCCTGCATCCCCATCACATGAGCCTCTGCTCGCTCCTTCCCAACTCATCATTCTTTTCCCTGTGCACATGACAAGCCCCACACATGTCCATTCAGCATAAAAGTCCTGACCCATGGTCGAATGTCGTTATATCTTGATTGTCGAAGCCAGCCATCATTGTGAGGTGCTTTGCTGTACAACCTGGCAAGTGTCGTATCACCTGGAGTTCCCTGCTCGTCATCGCCATGCAGTTACAATGCATTAGAATGCCTGTCAAGGTCATGTGCCTTCCTAGCAGCCCCACACCCTGAAAGATGATTATTGGTGCTGTTCACCCAACAAACCACTTGTTCCTGCAGTATCAGTGGCAAACTCTTTTTGCTGCCAAAAGCCCCAAAGCCCTGCCAACAGGAGCAGAATTTTGTCCTGTGTTGACCAATGTCATCAAGTAGTTTTCATTTTTCTCCCAACTATGCAAGGTTTTCCTCTCTCTAATGTGCAACATGGAAACCTGATTTGGCCATTCTCAAAGGTCTGTGACACAGCCATGCACACCAATGGGAGCACCTTTCGGTCAACACCAATTTTTTCGGATTATATTGTCAACACACAGACTCACCTGGAGCCACGTTGGCGTTCAGGTGGATGAGCATGGCCGATTTGGGTGGGCGTGAGATGTCAGGATATGGACGACACATGTGTCCTCTTGCCTGCTGCATAGGAGGTTTGTCAGCAAGGAATATAGACTGGGTGCTAGATGATGTCAAAAATGCTGCATCCTGATGAACAACAACCACAATCCACCTCCACCAACTGCTTGCAGACCTCTTCTGCAAATGTCGCTGCTCTCTCTATGAACCATTTTTTCTTCTGCGAATCTTGTTTTCTGTTAATGTTCTTTCTGTTGATCTCCTTTTCTTCTTTTCTGTGAATCTTCATGTTCCAAACTGTCATGCTCCAGGCACTTCTGCTGGGTCACCATCTTTGCATCGTTCTCAGTAAGGGTGAAGATGACCCTTCTGTGGGATGGCGGCAAGGCTGATGGCATTCTGCTGGACAACCCGCGCCCCATGGTCCTGCTCAACCTGTCCATCTTTATCTACTGGGCCACCTACGTTACTACGAACTTCACACTGGGCAGGTTGTTTCCTTTCTGTACTTTCCACATTGTTGTATTCAGAACCCCCCTTTTCGCATTAAAATTACGACTCCACCTACAGTGCTTCCCAAAGCTGACTTGCTGTGGTGCTGCTCAAAATCACCACCTTTTGGATTCAATTTTGAAAATGTTCAGACGTTGCGTTTTGCGGCTTGATCATGAAGGCTCTGCAAACTTCTCACAAAGAAGAAGCAGGACGCCAAGACAAAGCGTTGTGCGAGTGCACTTCTGCTATAACGTCAAAAAGTTGCACTATTGGCCAAAAAGGCGTTTGAAGATTTGTATTGGTGACAACACCGTTTTGTGCATCCTGGGCAGGGACCTTGACAACGAGGACGAGAGACTGACTCTTGAGTGCCTTGCAGGAAGCAATCCATGTGGCAATGAGAGAAGGGGAATAACCACACAGGCCATCATGATCTGGGCCTTTCCCATCTTCTTCATGGTGTATGCAGGCAGGTGTGTGCTTGTTGCTTTTGCAGTTGTTGTTGAGCTTGTTTGCAAAGAAGCTTAACATGGAGTAGATGCTTTCTTTGTTTGAGCTGTGCCTGCGCCATTTCTGGATTCAGTGCCGCTCTGGGGAGTTGCGTACATGTGCGTTTATGCGTTGTGAATTGTCTCCCGAACTGGAATTCCAGTCAACAAGAGCACCCCACCAGTCAGGAGCAACTCTCTAAAGGAATTAAAGTGTTTGGGCAGAGACGGCAACCAGCACTGAATGCCAGCCTCTGCTTGGCTTAAGCGCTGACCATGGTCACTGTAGCTGCTGCAGGATGTCATGTTCAAGCGATGGATTAATGCGCTGATAGACTGACTGGTCGATGGAGTGACTGGCTGTCCCACGTGGTGGCCGACTGACTTGCTGACCCACTGAAGGACTGACCAGCACGCTGCCCAAGAAATCGACCTAAGAATCGAGCAGTTGGATGATTGACTGAATGGCTGATCAGCAGAATGGCTTATGCATAGATGGCTAGCTGGTGATTGCATCATTAGTAAGGACCAATAGTTATGCGTTATACAATAGATTGGACTGATTGACGAGTGGCGGGTTGATTGATGGATGGGTTGACAAACTTGCTGGTTGGCTCACCGGCTGACTGGCCCACCAGGCCGCTGGCTGACTGGGGCGCCTGCCTGCCTGCCTGGCTCCAGGGGCGTCCAGGCGTTCTACCGCAAGTCGTACAATCGCTACCGCTGGGTCTTCGTCCTCTTCCGCTACCAGTGCCAGACCATCGGGATGGTCTTCGCCTTCACGCTCGTCGCCATCACCATCTTCAGCGTGCAGGACAGCTCCACGTGCACGCACTACGCCATCGCCAAGTTTGGCAATGCGCCGGGCCAGATCGCCGTCAGCGTGTTGGCGATGGTCAACATGCTGTTGTTCATGCCCGCGTCTGCGAGGAAAAGGGCCAGGCCCAGGCACGGCATTGCGGGGTCGGCGGACGGCGCGCTGGTGTGGAGCGAGGCGGCGTGCATGGAGGCCAAGCGGCGCGGGGGTGAGGGGCGCGGCGATTGGGAGCCTGCGTTCTGCTTCGAGACGGCCGTGAAGTTGTACTACTGGAGCATCCTGCCCTATAGGTGGGACCGTTTTTCTGCTCTTGGGGCCATTTTCCTGCGCTGAACTTATTTCTTAAGTTTTTGAATGGAGCCTAGTTGGTTTAATTTTGGTAACCGTTTAAGGCTATTTCTGAGGTGTGTTGTGGTGCCGGCAAGGCAGCTTTGCTGCCGGAGTATCGCACCAAACAGGCAGCCTTTGCGGATGTGCATCATCCTAGGGCGGATTGCAACGGGAACTGTGCAAGTTTTTGGTGCATTTTATCACCTGTGATTGCCCTTCAGTAATTGCCCTTGTACAATTAACCTTTGGTTGATAGCAGATTGATGGACTTGCCAACAATATCAGTGGTGGACTTACCCTTTGTTGACTCACAAACTCGTCGAAACTGTTGATGTTGCACTGTAGGTATGACCCCAAGACGGGCAAGGACGACGGCTTTAGTAAGGACCTGGCAATGGAGCTGTACGGATTTGAGAATTTGGAATACGTGGGCAGTGACAGGATGGACATGCACTGCTTCGTGGGCTGGAAACCTGGCCTGTTGCTGGTGACATTTCGTGGCACCAAATCCGCAAAGAATCTCCTTGCTGATGCTAATGTGCTGCGGGTGCCCCACCCACCCCTAAGGGGCAGCCCCTACCTTGGCACACGACCCATGGTGCACAAGGTATAGATAATTGATTCGGAACGACATAACTCGTTGAAGTGTTATGAACGAAACGACCCAGCAGGTCTGCATCTGCGTTTTGCCACAAGAATCGAAAAGCACAAAGATTTGTTTCACCTTGTGCACATTTGCCTGTCAAGGTGTTGTGAGCACATGCGCACAGACACATAAGACACAAATATGCTTCAGGAACATCGCTTTGTACTCGTAATCAATTCTCGGCATCGCCAGCTTGCTGGAGGGAATTGCCTGGTCGAGTTTTGTCAAATATGCTGAAGTATTGCGGTAGATACAGAACTGGTACCCAAACATGTGGTGAAATCGTGAAACAATAATGCCTACTATTTTGTGAATTTTTCAGAGCGGCATGGTGATAAACCCCCCTTTTTCAAATATTAATCAGCGCGCCTGCACATGTGCAGATTTAGCTTTGCAGTGCCCAGAATTAGCTTGAAGCTGATGGGTTGGCACCATGACGCTTTTGTAATCTGTAGCCAGAGGATTCAGATGTGCACACCCAAGTCGTGCGTGCCCCTTTGATGAAAGGCATCTTTACCATCTGCTGCATTATGGAAGGAGTCTCACTCAGCTCATTGTTGGGGTGGCCATGGGGTCTGGCCATGGTATGGCTCAATTTCCAGCTGTTAAAAGATGCATGTTGGGTGTGCAGGGCTTCCTCAAATGCTGGATGTTTGACAGCTTTCGTGAGGCTGTGCTGACCAAGGTTAGGGGCCTCATCGATCGGGCTGGTCCAGAGCCGTTGGTAATCGTGACAGGGCACTCGCTGGGCGGGGCGGTTGCGATGTTGGCAGCTTTCGACCTGAGGCGGGAGCTGAACGTGCCAAGGTGCCGGCTGCTGTGCTACACCTATGGGGCGCCAAGGGTGGGCAACAGCGTTTTCGTAGGTAAACATGTGTTTAACACATGAGTTGCTGGTTGAGTTCGTTCGAGTGCTGAATTAATAATGCATTGCCCTGAAGCATACTGCAAGGAGCTGGTAGAGTTTGGGATTGCGGTGTCTTTGCTAGCCGTTCTTGTGTTGCGATCGGGGATTCTTATGTGTGAGGTGGCCCCTGATGTACAACATCGCTTGCATAGGTGCCTGCCACCTGGCGCCCTTCCTGGCTTGCTAATTTGCGTGTAGTGGGACGTTTGTTTGTTGCTTTAGTTAGCACTGAAGACAGGTGTCCAGCGTGTAGGGAGGCTGGCAGCAGCAGAAGGGCATGCATTGTTGTAACATGGTTCTTTGTTGCCTTGTTTTCGGCTGTGCAGGTCCTCATGGCACCTCACTGATAATCGCGATAATAGCACCAATGGCCATACTGGCATTAATGACAACTGTGACAGCACCAGTGACAGTAATATCAAAACTGACGTAATCTCCCCAGATAATGGTTGTTGCAAGCTCTGCAGTGTCTCAAGTGCTGAGCCTGAGATGCCAAGTTTGCGTGCTGCATAGCGCTTTTTCCTCTCTGCAACAGCCATTGGTATGTGACCTGCTATGCTACAGCTTTGCTGTTGCTTTTTTTGCAGCCGAATTCCAGCAGGAAGTTCCAGATTTCTGGCAGGTCATGAACAACATGGATGCAATCACGGACGTACCAAAGTTTATGATCCTGTACAAGCACACAAGCAACAAGGTGAGAGAGCGGAACACGTTTGCCCCATGTTGGGAGAGCGCAGTCAAAGCGTCGCAATTTTTTCACGAACATGCGCTTCAATGCAAATCCCTTTTATGCAACCGATCAACTCACTGACCCACGTGGATTGACTGACAGGTCCACCAATCGATGCACTGACCCAATGGATGGCCGTGATCCGTCAGGTTTTGATCAACCCAGATGGGCGTCTGATCGTGCGTCCACTGATGAGCGAGAGCCGGCTGCTGGCTATGGGCAGGCGGCACACCATCGCGGACCACATGCTGCCCAACTACCGAAAGTCCTTTGCAGCAGTTGTCCGATCCCAATTTATCAAGCACCGGTAGGGCACAGCACTGCTGCACACAGTACTGCAGTGCACAGAACTACACTACACAGTACTGGACTGCACACAACTGCAGGACACAGTTCTACAGTACACAGTACTGCATTGCACACAACTACAGTACACAGTGCGCAATACACACCACGTAGCGCACAGGTACTTCCTCTGCCCGGAATTAAATGAAACAAGTTGTTGGGAGGCTGCATTCGTATCAAGTATTTGTTTGCTTTCCTTCAAAATGCAGCAGCAGCATCTACCACACATTTATCAGTTGCACCCAAAAACTCAAAAGGAGCAGTTAAGCACAGCGCATTCGGCAATGCACTGAGCTTGTGCCACTCTAGTCCAGAATTTGGCCGCTCCTAAGGCATCCCCTGCGAGCCAAAAACTGGGTTCCCGGGTCCTTGATGGCCCGACACACACGTGCAGCCTCTTTTTGTGGGCTTCAGGGCACTGGAAGGGTAGAG
>CAJHUC010000827.1:0-54924 GCA_905146915.1 Ostreobium quekettii | reverse complement strand
GTTGGTCAGGATTCTGCACCTATTTGTTGGCAGTGCTCCGCTATATTCTTTATTCACAGAGGCGAGCTGGTCTTGGACATCCCCCTCATGCATAGTCTGTTCATTTCACCCGCAGATCGTATGCATGATGGACCTGGCCATTGATGGGATAGTCATGAGAGATCAGGGTATGCCGAGAGTGGTTGTGATACTACCATTATGTTGATGCAGGGATGGCTGGTCAGGTGGGCCAGGAGGCAGTTCGGCATTATTGTCGTGTAGGATTGATGCGGACCTGAGTCAGTGTCAGGTTAACACTGATCGGGTATCTGCGACTCTGACCGATCAGCAGGAGCGTATCAGGTGTTTGTGGCTTGGCTAGCCAGTGAGCCAATGCCATTTTTGCTCAGTTTTGGTTTTGACGCGTCTATATGGTGTTGAGGTAGGGGTAGACGCAGGGTGGACCATGCCTGGCCAGGCACTATACCAAACTGAAGCGCATACAGTCTTTCATGGTTCACATGCTAGGGTGCCTAGTTAGGCAAACAAGTCCATGAGACTTGTACATATCAGTATTGGCATGACCCCTATGCATGTGGTGTCGCCTCAGTTGCGATATGGATAGAGTGGAGAGAGACTGGTCCGGGCTCTATTGCTGTGGGCAGCCCCAGACCTAAGAGCCGGACTTTGGACCACTGTTCTGGAGGCTATGGCAGTGGTATATAGCACAGGTGTGCTAGAGTCAGTTGATACTGGGAACTTGCAGACTTTAGCACACAGTCAGCAGTTTTAACCAGATCACTGGTTCGATATATGTCAGATGAGGAGTGTACCATGTTGTTGGGATACTAGGACACTCCAGAGTGTTGGAGATATGGGTAGCACAAGAGGCATACTTGTTTATTTCAGCTCACATATAAAAGGAAGAGGAATTAAGTATCATGAGCAGCTGGTCGGTTCATTGATTACTCTCTCTTCTGAGTTGAAAATTCTTGATGGAGTTGACTGCTAGAGGATGTGTGAGTATAGGAGCAGTCTACTCAGGGATATCATGATGCCCATGTGCCAGGTCATCCATAGAGACCTGATCATAGCCAGCACTCAAATCTATCTCTCAAAGAGCACAGTTGCATGCCCCATGTGCAACTGGGGGTATTGGTCAGTTAGGCTCAATTCCACGATTTTAGGAATATGAGCATTCGGCTGTCGGTGAGCCAGCCAAGGGTTATTCAAAAGCCCTACACATCGCCGAGGACGGCCGATGCACCCCAGGGGGAAGTAACTGGATATTGTTGGATGTAGCATGGATACAGAGGACAGAGGATTGCTTCCAGTCTCAGAAATCCTCACTACTGGTGCAGACACATAAGGTCAAAATCGGTGGATGGATCATGAGGATAGTAGACCTGATCACACGCAGTTGGTCCATGATGGCAGGTAGAGCTATATACCGATGACCTATATTTGTATGTGTTTTGCGGGTCGATGACTTTCGAGTGTATGAGATGGATATAGTGGACATTGGTTGCATATATACATTCTTGGGCAGCATGGAGGTTTTACCGGTCGCCTTGTGTTCGTAAGCGGTTTCCCCCAGTCCTTAAAAATAGGGGATGCCCGGCCAAGGTCTTCCTCCGGGCTTTATAATAGGAGGCGGACTGAGTATCCCAGAGCATCATAGGCCGTATCGGAGACTGGTGTTGGAGTCCAAGAATGGCGACCATT
This sequence comes from Ostreobium quekettii, assembly GCA_905146915.1. Lineage (NCBI taxonomy): Eukaryota > Viridiplantae > Chlorophyta > Ulvophyceae > Bryopsidales > Ostreobiaceae > Ostreobium > Ostreobium quekettii. Next base: position 53,220 of record CAJHUC010000827.1, on the reverse strand, counting down.
ATTAGATCTGTGGTTCCTAGTGACATGGATAGTCGCATACAGATAGGAGACCACTAGATCACACTCGAGGAGTCCTTTCTCAGTTGCGGTCGACGGTTGGGACTGTGCCAGTATCAGAGTCGAGGTGGATCACATGTGTTGGATTAGTGGAGATTACCTTGATGATGGTCGGACGTTTGAGCTGGTTCTGTACTGAGATTGAGATTGATGACTGTGGCATGAGGAGATCATACCATATACCCAAATGTCAACAGTCATAGCCACATTTGGCTGGACCCAGGCTAGAGAGCAGTTGGACATAGGCGCCAAATGTCTGACTTGGATATGGCTTGAGGATATTGGATTGTTGATGATGACGTCCGGTGATGAGACTATCCCGTTTGAGGGCACAGATGGGAAAGAAGTGGTGGAAAATTTTTGCCAAATTTTATCTGTCAATCCTATTGGGAACTCTGGATCCAGGAGAGAGATGGAACAAAAGAGAGCCCAGACATCATCATTCTTTTGAGATTTGTTGCAGCCGATTTATTTTGTTTCCATGGTGTTGGGATTTCGCTGACCTAGATATGGTGGTGCATAGTTTATGTGCTCATGCATAGAGGAAACTCGGATATTGGAGGAGAGTATGATCTGTTCACAGTTGGTTCATCCGAGGGATTGTTGTGAGCAGAGTCATTTGCATAGAGTTTCCTATGAGTACGTCATTGCCTCCCGATCAGTAGAAGTTTATTCATCAGTCTTTGAAACAAGGTGGCTGGGTGCTGGTAAGACCGACAGTGGTATGGGACACCAGAAGTTGAGGCCAGACCTTGTTTGCATTGTTGATGATGGGATTGATACAGATAGAGGTGATGATAGATTGTGCTATGAGAGGCAGGATATCTTTCATTGGGATACCTTGTCATGGTGGAGACAGTGTTGGAATGACTAAGGTACATTGCAGTTCCAAGGGGAAGTTGCTCCCCTGAGGGATTCATCTTTGGGATGAGGATTTGGAGGTCCATTGGTATTTCTAGATGAACAACTGGCTCATATATTTTGCATGCTATATTTGACTTGTCGGGTAGTGGCAATTGGATGCTCCGGGTCGACCAGCGGCACAGGGAGTTTGCTTATTGCAGGCATTTCGTGATGACCGGGTGCACTAGGGCATAGGTCTATATGGATTATTTTTGTCTCTTCTGCTTCTATAGAAAGACAAACACGAGTGCTCATCCAGTATTGTGATGTTTAGGACCCGACTATGACAGCCTTATAGATGAGCAGTTGTTGCAGTGGTACTCATGAGGTCCCAATGGCAATGAGAGCAGCAGTGGTTCTCTAGAACACTGGAACGTATCCCAGAGTTTTACTAAGAGGCAAGACAAAGGCCATAGAAGTAAACCTAAGGTGGTCTTCAGTTTTTTTCACAGTCAGGTCAACCTTTGGGTAGCCAGTTGAGGACATTGACTCGGTCATGTTTTCGAGGGCGAAAACTCCCCCTAGGGGGAAGTACTGTTGTGGAAACATATGGGGGTAGAGTGAAGTAAGGCCTTTAATCATTTATTATAGTCTATTAGTGGAAGCTGACCCATTATATAGTTTGCTTACGAGCTGCAGATACTCGTAGACCCATTACATGCTAGATTCCCCTAAGTAATAGTGAAGATATGGCCTTGTGGAGTCCCAGTACTTTAAGGAAAGGCCATAGGTATAGTGGGCTACGGTGTATCGATATGGGTCGGTTCTGGGGTACGCTGGGAGTGAGTGACGGTTGCACTATGTACTGTATAGTAGATGTCTGACTCAGTCAGACTCTGACTGTTGTGGGTGATTGGCCCCGGACCGGCCAATCACCGTGCACTAGGGGGAGGTTTGGTCCAACCCCTCGTTGTTACCGTTCTAGCTCACCGCCCCGCTCCGCACGGGCCTCACGGCCCGGGGAGCAACCGCCCGCGCACTCCACAGTTCCCGAACAGCCGGACCGCCCAGGCCGCATTTCTGGGACCGTGACAACCGATCAAGAGCGAGCGCGCGCCCCGATTACGCCCGCCTCCCGTGAGGCGGAGGTGTCCGCGCCGAGCATGCGCGGACCACCGGGCGACGGAGGGATCCGGGGGCGCCGACGAAACCACGGCGTTTGGGCCCACGCGCCACGCAGCCACACTGTGTCGCTGCACCCAAGAGCACATGTTCCATGGCACTCGACGCCCACTGTCCAGCCGCGCCTGTCCTCGCAAGTCACTAGGACTCTTGGGAAGCGTCCCCAAAGCGGGGTGGTTGGTGTCGTATGGTGCATGCACGTACGAGGCTTGGGACTCGTCCGTTGCACCTGAAACTTGGTATACAGGCTCTACAGCCCCCTCAGAGCCCGCCCGACACGATGTGGAGCAAAAGAAAAAATAACGTAACGGTCCGGGACGAAAATGCGGAGCAAAAACATAACGTTCGGGATGGACCGATGCGGAAGGGTTGAATATTTTACGGTATTGGGGCAAGCAGGCCTGCCACCCTGTCTTGAACAGCGGACCGTGCGCAAGAATAGGGAGAAACGCATAGAACACAAAACGTTTAGCACCAGTTTAGAGCAGGACAATGATGCAAGGTGGGGTGTGGGCCCAAAGGCAACTTGTGCTGCAGGGCCTAGCAAAACTATAGGCAGTGCATCAAGTGGCAAACCGATGGATGCCACATAACAATTGACCGCATGATACGTTTAGGATTTTCTTTATGGAATATTGGAGTTTGTGTGAGCCAATGCCCGATGAGAGCAGGATGTGCTAGATTATTAGGCATGGAATAGTGCTCGATGGCCCATAGCAATGTGAGAAACCCAACACTCATTGTGTGTATGGTATAAAGCACAGGGGGTAGTATGTTTCTTTGGGAATTGAGTTTCTGGGAGGTTAAAGCATAATAAACATTATGATAGTACAATCTCATATGAAAGTAGGTTTTATTGAAAGATTGTAGTTTCTTGGACCGCCTCCATTGGGTTAGCGGTATAGAAGATATTGTTAGATACATTTTTAGTACTTTAGACCCCCTATGCAAAACCGTATCGGGGGATGAGATACTATTGCTGGGCCCGTACACTGCATTGTCATATGATCGGGGCAGGGGCCACCCGCTGATCACTTGTCAGACTATAATTTTGTTCTCTCGCCCACTCCGTGCAACCCACAGCTGTACCTGCAAGCTACACGGTGCCATGCCCCCACAACGCGCATGGCCGCTCTATAGTGGAGGGCCTATACCCTGCCATTTGCAGACCTTGGCGCACACTGTGAACCCAAAGGAACATACGCCCTAGTAAAGCCCACCGGTCATCCAGCGGAGGAGGCCTATCTGGGCCCATTTGGGTGCCTCGGTAGGTGCATTGCCTATATCAAACCCAAAACCACGCCAAGTGTTTTTGGAGCGTGTGGGCGTGGATGGCAGAAACATGCCACATGATGCAAGAGCACCAAAGGGGCCCCATCCTGTCGGTGGGGTTGTCCCATCCATGAGATCGGAGGAGAAGCGGCCATCTAGGTGCCCCGGGAGGGGGATTGAATTGGCCAAGAAGTACGTTGCACACCCAGCCTCGTGGGGGGAGGCGCATTGTTTTGATGTTTTTGCAAAGGATCCTAGTGAGCGCCGGGGGGTGCATTCCCCATGGAGATTGCTGCAGACGGAGGCGGGGGCAGTGCATTGCCGCAAGATCCTGTGGGCTGGGACAGCGGTGGGGAGGCACAGACTGGGTGCGACCAGCCCCAGCAGCGGGGAGACGTGATTGGCCATGTAAATCGTTGGATCCGGCGATGGGGAGTGCAAGGACCCCAGAGGGGGCAGTGCAAAAACGAGCGGCAGGCCGGAGCCCAATACATGTTGTGTGGGGGATGACTAGACCTTGCCACCGCATGACGTGACCATGGGAAGTGGCGTGACGCAACCCATGCCATGTACTGCCGGCCAGGGGATGCGGAGTAGCAACCCTTGGGAGCCGGGGGCATAGAATAGCGGCCCCTAGTGGTCCCGTGGCCGGGGAGGGGTCTCTGCAATAGTGACCCCTGGGGAGGGTTTGGCTGGATGTTTGCCCAATAGCGACCCCTGTATGGGGCTGGGCAGTATTGGACGGTGATTGGACTATGGCGGAATGGAATTGTAACCCAGCACGTGGACGGCAACTTCCATGGAGAAGCTGAGGGGGTACCCATGACCCTCTCAGTAGGTGGACGGCGAATAGCAAACAACAACTGATTGCAGCTTCCCTGGAGTAGTTGAGGAGATACCCTTGACCTCCTTAGCATATTGATAGCAACCAGCAGCAGACTGCAACTTCCTAGGAGTAGTTGAGGGAGTACTCTTGGCCCTCTTAATAGGTGGAGAGCAACTTCACAGAGATTGGAGCTGACTACCCCTACACTCCATTTGGGTGCCAAAGCAATAGGCCTCAGTGTCCTACAACTTCCAGTATGATGGACCACACATAGCATAGTCAACAGGGTGCCAATGCACTAGGCTTGGAGCCCTCCGAGTGGGCCAGTGTTAGTTAGGGGCCTATCCCACTGCAATAGAGCAATTGGCAGGAGGTCGGGGGGCAAAGGGCTAAGTCAAAGAGTCCCATACTGGGCCAACCTAGACACATGTGAAGGGTTACAGGCCTACCTCATGGCAACAAAACCTTACCCAGAAAAAAGGTTGACCCTAAGTTGAAGCCAGCAGCCGCCTCACATATGTTAGGGGGTTGCAAGTAGGGTTGGGTAAATAAAACACCACTAAGTTCTGCCTTAGAGAGCAAGTGGCCAGGGAGGAGGGACAAGGTCTTGAATTCCCCTGAGCCGCTTGGGGTACATATTATGCCCACCATACTGCCATTCGGGTGAGGTGTGGTATCGGCCCTGAGGTGGTCTTAATTGGTGAGGCCGCCAAAAGGCCATTGCTGAGCAGTTCTCGTAGCACAAGGGGGATAGGGAATATTCAGCTCCAATCAACTGGTGGTATTCCTTGGGGTGTGGTAGGGAAGCCTCTCTTTTGAGGGGTGAGTAAATGCTCTTTGAATATTCTTAAATACCCTGTTGCTAACTTAGGAAGAAACTGGTTGTAAAGACTATTCTAGAATTGTTGTGGTGAAGCCATTTGATACTTTGTTGGTTGGGGAAGCATAGTACCCACTGACTTGGATACGTCATTTGGTGGATCCTAGAGCTTACTTTGAGCGAGTAAGGACCACGCTTTGGGATATCTCCAGGGTTGGGCCTCCGAGCAGTTAGTCTATGGTCTACCGCAATTCTCAGTAGAGGTGGCCCCATCTGTCCGTCCCCAACAGAATTTGTTTGGCTCCGTTAAAATTCTGTACAATCAACAGAATTTATGAGGGAGCCACAGAGAAAAAAAGCGTTTTACAGAAACGGGTAGGGCCATACTGACGTCAGCATAGACAGCTACAGAAATCCACACATCCTTACAGAATGGAACCATGTGTTACAGAATTCGCGCCGCCGTCTACGGATGATAGGCCCCCGCAACAGAACCACTGACCAGACCACAAAGGTCGACAGAATTCCATAAAAAATTGATGGCAATCGCTGCCGGGAAGGGCCCGCACTTATGATTTATAGTATGCCGTGATGATGTGTTCTGTGTGTGTGCTGCCTGTAGCCAAGTACCGGCACCGATCGCTGCCGGGAAGGGCCCGCACTTATGATTTATAGTATGCCGTATTGATGTGTTCTGTGTGTGTGCTGCCTCCAGCCAAGTATTGGCAGCGATCGCTGCCGGGAAGGGCCCGCACTTACGATTTATAGTACGCCGTGATGATGTGTCCTGTGTTTGTGCTGCCTACGGCCGAGTACCGGCAGCGATCACTGCCGGGAAGGGCCTGAGCTAAGTATTAATAATTTGCCAATCGAGTCAATTGAAGAATGGAAAATAGCTGAATGGCATGTCGGGCGGCACTTTGTCAAGGCACATCCAGCTTTCCTGGGCGTCATGACCACGCCTCTATTCGTGACAAGCTTCCAGAATCTCAAAGTCCGTGACGGATGGCAACGGAATGCTAGGAAAGGCAACGGAAAAAAAAACATCTTTACAGAAATTGGTGGCTGCAAACACCCCCTTGATGGACAGCTCCAGAGCCAAAAAACTGGAAGCTGATGTGGCATGAACGGCTATAGAAAACCGGCCCTGGCAAAACAATAGAAAAGTGACGGACGGATTTTTTGTCTTGAAAAAAAATACAGAAGTAAAATACCAGAAAAAAATCTGAGCGGCCACGTCTAATTCTCAGTCACTAGTTTTAATCAGTCATCCTTCAGACTTCATCAGTTTTGCTAGGGTTATTGGGATTCTTTCTGCATTCTTTATTGTACTTTGCACTTCTACTATTTTTGCATGAGTGAACACTGCTCAGCTATGTCTCGTATATCAGACCCATTAGTATTTTTATGGCAGAAGATGGAGGAGGCGATGGGTTTTGAGGTTGTTGATTCAACATCACACCAGGGAGTATTGTCTGGTCCTGTACTAGTATCCGAGACAGCGGATGATGCATAACTATGGCTTCCGTCCCCTCTGTATGTTGGTATTTTATCCATAGAGTAGCATGTAGATCGTATCACATCGGGGACATAGGCAAGTACCCGTATCCTGCATGACTCACCAGATATGCAGAGTCAGTGGTCATTCACCTGGCCGTGCAGACAGATATTGCCTAATCACACAACCTCGCAGTTCGCAGTCCGTATCAGGCCACGTGAGCCACCAATGTTTACTGGAGAGCGAGGACAGGACTTTGTGTCATGGAATTGACGTTAGTGAATGAAGTTAACTCAGGTTTAGGCCGTTGGGTGGGAATGTGTCACGAGGTGTGAGATTGGAGGTTGCCCTGCCGCCCAAACCCAATAGGGTACGGCGGCACTCTGCCGGCCACATTTTGGGAGGGGCTGCGCCCACATCCGAGGTCAGTACCTTTAGGGTGCGGTGTGAATCAGACCAGGAGTGGGGTGTCCTGGACACCGGTGGGCACCGTGTCCACCGGTCAGGCAGACCTTGGACACTAGTACGAGGTCTGGCAGTACCTTGGACCGGTTGGCGGCACGGATACAAAGGTGGGGCGAAAGAACTGTAGCTATCTTTGCTTTTGCTCCCACCCGTCACAACCCAATAAACTGTCGCTTGACAAGAATGTAAAGGAGAGACTTGGCAAACTGGCGAGGGTCACATGTGACCCGCGTACAACGGCCCTGGTGGGGCTTGGGATTGTGTGTGAAGTGTGTGTGTGTCTGAGTGCAATGACGGTGACTTTGACTGCGTGCGGAACACGGGTTGGGTTCAGGCCACCCGGGAGTTAACTTACAGAACAAGGCAATGAGGGTAGCTGCCAGCTTCCTATTTTGCCGGAATCACCAATCCCAGCACACGAGCCTCACACTGCAGGTTCTGCACATGGAGCCCTCCCGTTGGTCATTCACTCCCCACACGGCCCCCAGAGTGTGACGAGGCCCCGGTAACCGCCGCATGGCCCTCGCAAGCGCGGGCTACAGTCCACCTAGGGCACTCTGCGACGCCTGGCGCGGCTAGCCCTTGTGGCCCTTCCCTGCAGTAGCGGGCCCTCGGTGAGGCCACCATGATCCTGTACTCCAAGGCGTTCTGGGGCTACCAGGAGCTCCTCCGATTCTATGGCTCCGCGATCCCCCGCAGCCTGCCCGCCGCCTTCCTCAGCGCCGTCGTCACGCTGCTGTTCGAGTTGCTCAGCGGCGACCAGGAGGAGATGAAGCTGTGGTTCGGCAAGATAAAGCCCTTCCCGTACCCCTTCCAAGTGTTCGCCTTCGTGGTGGGCTTCATGCTGGTGTTCAGGTGCGGTGTGCGCCCCTCCGTGCACGTATTCGAGGCAGCGGTGCGGGCGGTCCGATCCTGCGCCGATTGTGGCCTACGGCGTCGTGGCGTCCCTGTTTTTTCCGCCGGTTGTGTGGTGGTTTGGGGAGCGTGCTGCTCTGTGATGTGGGGTGGGACGGTGGGCAACACCATGTGGGTGTACGATGTGCGACCGATTGAAGGAGAAACCGCGCGATGTGATGCCGTGCGTCCATGACATGCCTGGGCCGCTTAACGGTCGTTGGTTTTCCCTGCTGCAGTGTTGTGCACAAGGAGGTCGATGTGCGAAAATGCGGGATTATCGGCTTGGCGGAAAGTATGGCATAGTTTCTAGGTTGCCATTTGTGTGCACAGGCGCTCAGACCTTGGATCCTGATGTCTGGCAGTAGTCCATTGTCTCGAGCGGCGGGGATCGGGTCACTTGCCTGGGGTTGAAGCAGGGCCTAAAGTAGAGGGAACAGGCACCAAATGAAAACTGCAGTTGCTGACGGACTGGAATCGCGCTGCATGCGTGGCCAACGTCGCCTCTCAAAGGCCCCAAAATGCATGCTTTGCAGTTTATTTGTGTGAGCCTGGCGTGCTTTTTGTGGTTTATACAATATTCCGTCCTCTGTTTTCGCAGGGCCACGTTCTCCTACAGGAGATATTGGGAAGCAAGGACTGAACTTCAGAACATGACGGCATTCTACACCTCGGTCGTAATGGAGGTGCGTTGCAGGCAGCAGTGTGGAAGTCACAGATAATTCAAGTAGTTTGTCACGACATTCTGCTGTTGCAGGTTCTCTTGGCAACAGTGTCGCCATCAGCCACTTTCTGCCGTCGTCTGTGACATAATGCCCAAATTAACTGAAGAGCTCGCCACATGTAGACAGTAAATACGATGTTGCTGGAAGGCTCCTTGTGTTCATCCGATTCTGCTGGAATAATGAAGAATCTTGTTGAATAATAAGCTCTACGATGTGTGCTGTGTAGATTTTATGTTCTCACTTTGCATCATGTTGGTCAGCCATTTTTGTGCAACACTCTGGCTTTGATCTTGGAACAATTGACCTTAATTGCTGTGCATCAGCACTGGGACAACAGTGACACGGGCTTTCAGTGAGGGATTTTGCAACACCAGTGTCCTGGCGTCAACAAAGGGGTCTGCCCAAGTTGCCAATATTGTAGGCAAGCAAATCTCACAGCATGTGTTTTCACTGCAGAGCTTTCAATGCTGGCAGTGAATTGTGTTGGATTGTTGGCTGTTATCTCATGATGGCCTGTGTGTTCAGACTCTAAATTTCGACATGGGGAGTCTGCCAGAAGGTGCTAGTCCACAGCAAGTGCAGAAAGCCATCACATTTGGGGAGACTTTCATCCATTACATGAGCCTCCTCCACGCGGTTGGCGTGCAAAGCTTGCGCAAGGACTGGGACTTCTCCAACATGGTCAATCACGATATTCAAGAAGACCCACTTCCCTATGTACGTATACGGATATGGTTTCAGCCACTGATCGGGACACATGGGGGGCTTGAACAAGAGCATGCTTTGAAGTCGCCCTGTCAACAAGGAGTTGATGGACTTGTTGTTGGAAGGCATGGTGGGAGCATGAGCTTGCTTTTCTTATCCAATGCCACAGTCCTTATAGTTTGCTTTTGGTGTTGTGATTCGGGGGAAGGAAGCTGTTGGCCTCGTAGCTGCATGCAGTGATGGATGCCAGCACACACCAGTGTGCATAGGACTGTCTGTGCTCAATCCATTCTCCATCGTATGAGTCTTGGTATAAAAGGCAGTACAGTAGTCACGTAGCTACAGTTATCATGCTGGCAATTATTTCTTCTGGGGGCTGGGAGCGCATGAGTGGATGTCTCGATTGAAGTTCCTCTGTTCCACTGTCGGCTGAGGCACCTGCACAGTGGCGATCGCAAAGGATGGGCAGTGAAAGCACTTGCTGACCTGTATGGCCTCCAAATAGTGCGCATTCTTGCATATCTGGGTTTCTAACAGCCACCAAGTGTCTTGTTCTTTCCTCTTTTTTTAGATTATCTTCCTTTTTTTGTTAGTTCTGATGGGAACTGGGGCAATTCACAATGTGCTGTGTGCATTTGATGGCAGCGTGGTGGTGGCTTCGAAAATGCCCCACATATTAATTTCTGGCCAACTGGTCTGCTCATGGACAGCACCCACAGTATGGATCACAGATCAATTTGGTTGGAATGCATACCTGAAAGACTGCATTTTTTACATTCACTGCTATCATTTTGGTACTTCGAAATTTGTCCGCACTTTACTGGCATTGGCTATGCATTTCACATAACCCAGTTCAGGTTTACCTGCATTGTACGAGTCTCAGAATGCAGGATTATATTGTTGTGAGCTTGTTTTTGATATCCAAAATTGCATCACGACTCACATCACGATATATTAGAGCACACTCATTTTCATGTCCATCTGATGCCTGCAGGACGCCAGCAAAATCCTGGCAAAACACATCAGGCAGACTGTTGGGCAGCCAGAGTGCGATGATGATAAATGCGCTCTGCCCTCTTGGTGGTGGCCCTTCACAACGTTCATCAAGAGGTGTCAAATCCATTTTCAGTTTGCAGACTTTGTGTTTCTGAGGTCATCCCGTAGGGTAAGGCTGGAGTACAACAGCCGGATGAAGTTGCCTGTAGTGGGAGGCATCTCAGAGGATGAGGCCGTGGCCCTGGGTTCCAGGGTGGGGTATGTTTCAAAGACAGGTGAATCGAGGGGTGGTGTCTTGTCCAATGGTGAGTAGCAAATGCTGGCCAGGTGTGTCACACGGATGCGGCACTTGCAATGTTCCTGCGAAATGTTCATCTGATCAGTTCGCCTGCTGGACAGTTGCTGGGAACAAGCAGCAAATCATGCGGTTGATTCTTTGAATGGAACAGCATGCACAGAATTTTTGTTGTTGGTCAGGTACCGTCATCTCTTTTTCCTTGTTTCAGCTTTTACCAAGTAGCACGCATGCCCAGGCGCACATTTACCAACCCCATAATGGCACTATTGGTGTTTTTTTAGCTTCGTTGTTTAAACATGAAGAGACATCTTTGCCACGTCGTCACATAATTCGTGGGAAAGGAATTCTATTTGAGAGCAAAAGGAGAATGAATGACTGACGAGACTGAAGGAAAAGACTTTAGTTCTGAATGAAGCACATCGCTTTCTCTCGTTAGCTGCCTTGATGAGGTTTTGGCAGTGCACTGTGAAGGTTGCCGACAGATGGTATCATCATTAGCGTTTGTCACCAGTCGTGCCGCTGGTTGGTAATTGCCAAAAGACACTGCAGCAGGCACAGCAATGCACTGGGACAGCCATGCAGATCTTGTTGTGGGTGTTCAGCACCAGGCATCGCGCACTGCAAGCTATCCTGGCAGGATTTCCTGGAATCGGGGGTCTCTTCGCTTATGACAGCTGTTATGCCCACCTTCTTTGCATCCTGCCTGCCACACACCTTGTATCAATGTGGCTGTGCGGATCCCTCACATTGTTGCTGCACTCCTTGATTTGGACTTTGGTTGTTGCGCTGCCTCAGCGGAGAGGCTTTTTCTTCCCACCCCATAGCTGCAGCTGAGAACATTGGGCTGTGTGTTGACAGGAATCGTTGTGCCTGGTCCTGGCGAACGTGTGTCAGTTGTGGCAGCATGGGTGAACCAAATTCTGCAGGACCGAAGGCGCGAAGGCGGCCTGAGAGTCCACCCTGCCATCATGAGCCGGGTGTTTGCATCACTGTCCAATGGTCTGCAGGGATATGAACAAGCAAGGTAAGGAACGGGTGCAGGCTCCGCTTTGTTGTAAGGCACTTAGCTGCGTGCATAGTTGGTATTTTGTGGTTTGCCGTCTGCCTTTCCTCGTGGAGTGAGCACATCTAGGATGCCCGATGTGTCTGGCTCTGGCAATATTGTCTTCTTCTGGCTGCACCCATGCCGTGAACTGTAGTGCACGATTCTGAATTTCAATTTGCCTGGTGCAGTTGTGTGTCCGGTGAATCTTGGCAATGCCTGCACCTCCACCTTTTTCACTTTGTGTGTGTTTTCTGCTGCAGGAAGCTCGTTGACACCCCATTCCCATTTCCTTGGTCGCAGTTTGTGACTGCCGTGCTGCTGGTGTTCGCCGTGACCCTCCCACTGGTCACGGCTGCGTTCATCAGGAATACCCCCCTGGCCGTTGTCATCGCGTTCATATCCACGTGGGCGCATTATGCCCTGAACGAAGTGTCGCAGGACCTTGAGGACCCCTTCATCTACGAACCCAACGACCTGCCCATGGTGCAGCAGCAGTGGATCTTCAACGAGAAGATCCTGGCCCTGGCAAGGACAAAGCGGCCGATCAGCAACTTTGAACTGGGGATGACAACTGGCCCCACGTTCAGAAAGATGGCCAGCAGGTTGAGGACGGCCTCGGACGTGGTCAAGGCGTCAGAATCGGGGGGATTGTCTCGGGTGGGAGGGCCCAGCAAGGTGCGGGAGGAGGTGCTCAACTATGGCTTGACTGCGTCCAGCGAGTTGCCCGTGTCGATTGGCAGAGACCCTGGGCACAGCGGCGGCAATGAAGGGCTGGTGCTAGACGACATCTACACAGAGACGAGGCCTGGTGGCACAGGGGCTGCAGATGGGGCCCAGGAGAACAGCGGGGATGGGCCAGTGGACCCCCCCCACACTTAGCAAGGAAAATCGCCAGCCAGGGCTCAGTGCTGTTATATGTGCAGACAGGCTACAGGGTTTGGGGTGTTTCAGTTTTTATGTTAGCTTATCCTTTCAGTGGGTGAGGGGGGCAAGAATAGAAGGTGAAGTGGCATTTGACAGTGGGATTTTCAGGGCTTATGGCTGCACCACATTGGGGAGGTGATGTTGGCTGTGGTCAAACTCAGTCATGATTTTGTGTGCTTTGATCCCTTTGCTGGTGGCCTGACTTGAGAATTATCATGCAGTCACACAGACACTGACTGTAGGCGGTGTTCTGTGGGCTGTGGTGTTCTTGGGGATCACTGTTGTCCCATTGGAGCTGCTCCCAATACTGCGCATTGTGAGTGCTGTCCATATGCCAAGTACTGCCCTGGCTTGTGGCACTGCATTGTGGCAAGGCAGCCTGGTTGCCAGGTAGAAGTCAGTACGGACTGCTGTGTGGCCGGATTGGTCTGTAACATCCGACTTTTGCTCTGTCTCTTTGAACACAAGCAAGGCATGCACCCACAGCAAGCGGATTGCTTGTTATTCAGTCTCCTTGGTCGAACTCATCGAGGGGAGGTGCATGTGCAAGTGGAGAGATGAGAGGACATATCTGGCGGGTGCCAGCGAGTTGTGCTTTGGCATCGGTCCAGCTGAATGCATCATTAGCAGAATGGCACCTAATGCAAAATGGCCCTTCCTAATGTGCAACTGCAACAAGTTAATGTCACTCTCGCCAAGTGATCGGAGAATCATGCAAGAATGTCCATGCTGCTGGGCCGTTGGGCTGGGTGGATGTAAGCGTTGGGGAGCGAACTGGGGAGCTACCCCCCCCCCTTGACGTCAGTCCATGCCTTTCATCACCATTCGAATGGGCGTCATGCCGTGCGAATTACGTCTGCGTGCCCCTACGAATTCGCCTGCGCGGAGTGTTTCCCGTGCCTCGGCGGTATGATGCTGTCCTCGGGTGCTGCGGCAGCCTGGGCCGCGCGTCTACTGAGACGTCCAGGGCTCTGCAAGGGTTGGGCACACGACGCACGATGGCTTTGGCCGATGATCGCTCCCCATTGCGGCGCCCAAGTGTCGTGGAAGCACCATGCTCTGGCCGACACATTGCCCAAGCTGCACGGCGGCCTGTTGAGCCTTGGTGAACGGCTTCATTTGCGACAGAGGGCATTGGGAGCACAGGCATGGGTGCGAACGCCTTGACGTGGTCCCTGACTTAAATGCACACGGTTGCCAGCTGAGGTCGACCATGTTTTTCCCCACCCTCCCCGATGTGTCTTTCCGTCCTGGATGGTTGCCGTTTCCCTGAACTCTCGCAGTGCTGGTGACTTGTGGATTACGGACAAACCTGGAGGCAGAAGCGCATACCCACACTGTGCAGGTTCCCAGTAGTCGAGCTCATGGCATGGTCGCACTTTTTCTGAATGTCATCGACGATTGTACAGATATTCTGCCCCGATCCACTATCCAGGCTTCTTACGAGCCAACATGCTGCGGTTTCGGCTGCTCATTGCCAGTTGTTGTCACGTCCATTTTCTGGTTCATCGGAGCCTGACAAGGCAACGCAGCTGCCTACCCAGAAGTCTAAGGCAGTGCACGAGACCGGCGGGGAGCAGATGAGCAACACAGAAATTGTGAGAGTATTGGCGAGATACTTGTGGCCTGAAGATCGCCCAGAGTTCCGGCGACGCATTGTTGGAGCCTTTGCACTTCTTGTGGCTGGCAAGCTCCTCAATGTCCAGGTACCCACAGCCATCTTAGTTTCTTATTCATGATTCCTGCCCTATTTTTATTCTTTTGTCGACTGCAGGGTGGCGGTGGCGTAATTTGAGCCCAACGATCCACCCGCATTGATGGCAGGGACGTAATTTGAGCCCAACGTTCCACCCGCATTGTTGTCATCCTATTGAGTGCTGTCATACTGGTGAGGAACACAGTGCGATCCATTCAACTATCTCGGGACATGGCAAAGTACTCCTCTTACTCTTCTTGCAAGATGTTCACAGGCATAACTCCATCCAAGTTGCTTGTTTATTTTCCTGTACTCCCATTAATCAAGCCCTGATCGTCCTGCACTGCTTTATGAGCATTCGACTTGCATCACAGTTGTCCACAGCGCACTACACTCCTTGTGAAAGAACCCCTTGTACTGTCGTGCAGGTTCCCTTCCTTTTCAAGTATGCAGTCGATTCTCTGACATTGGACCCCAGCGGGACTACTGCTACCACTGGGACGCTCATAGCATGCACCCCAGTGGCTCTTCTGGCCATGCATGGCATTGTTCGCTCAATGGCATCTTTCTGCAATGAAATGAGAGGTGCAGTGTTCTCCTCAGTGACTCAGGGCGCCATCAGGAGTGTGGCCGACAAGCTCTTTGCACACTTGCATGCGCTTGACCTCAGGTTTGTGTCACGGACCACAGATTGCCTCCAATAGTTTCATCAAGGTCATGACTACTGTAGGCCAGGAGCTGCTCACACCATATAATGATAGCACAGAAAATGCAAAGGGCAATGTCAACGTCCTTATAAGGATGGATACCAGGATATGGTTAGGCAGCCTGTCATGCTGAGTGTTCTGATCGTGAAACTTTGGAGCAACAATTGTGCTTTTTGCTTCCAAAGCAGGTGGTCATGCATTTTATCACATGCAAGGTGACCTTCTCAAACACTGATGTAAATTCATTGTTGAATATATGTTACCTGGATTGAATATTTCCCTGCAGCATAAAGACTAGGTGTAGATTAGATTGGACTTAAACCAGACTAGCTGGATTGGGATTGAAATGGAGTAGATGTGGATTTAGGTGAGCTTTTAATTAGATGTTGGATTGTGCACAGGTGTGTGTTGGGATTCTGCCTCTGGCAGGCATCGTCCACACACATGGCCTGTACTTTATTGAGCTGAAGCATTACCACTGGCCACTCATTTCTTTTGTAGCCCACATTCCCAGGGGCTGAGGGGTTGCGTCGTCTTTTCTGAAATTAGGTTTCATCTGTCACGCCAGACCGGTGCCATCAGCCGCATCACCGACAGAGGCCTCAGGGGCATCCAGTTCATTTTGGGTTCGCTCATCTTCAACGTTGTTCCCACAGCCCTTGAAGTGTCTTTGGTGGCAGGAATCTTAGCATGGAAGTGCGGGGCACCATTTGCTGCGCTCACACTGGGCACCATTGGTGCCTACACGATCTTCACATTTGTTGTCACCCAATGGAGGATTCGTTTCAGGTGAAGCAATGATTATTGGGGTGTTCCCATCCATCCTGGTCCTTGAGGTCCCTGTGAAGTGCTTTTTTCGCATCCTGGTATCATGGGAAAACAGCACAACTGAGCATGCTTTGCTGACTCACAGAATTGCAGCATAGGGGCAGTTTAATTGCCACAGCATCTGTTTCTCTGACAGCCAGTTTGGCGTCTGTCAGGAAGGAAATGTCAGTGGGGGTTGTGTAATATTGTATGGAAAAGAGCAGGGTGTGATGAATGGTAGATGAAATCTTGTCTTGAGAAAGAAAGCTGGCAAATTCATTGTCTGAGAACATTCCTTGTTTCTGCATCAGCAGCATTAACTGTATTGGAATCACATCATGCATTGGTTATGAAGAAAGCACGAACCCTGTATAATCAGGCAGGTTCTGTGAATCCCAGTTTCTGCACACCTATGTTTTGCTTGTGTGATGCTTGTAGTAATCTACCATGATGGACAGCGTCTGCTGGCCATTTGCCAGGTCAGATGTCCTTGAGGTGGTCCAGCTTCTGGCAGCACCCTGCCTCTGCCAGAGAAAGCGCCATTGACGCTGCATTCTTGTTGATGGATGGTGCACCAGCGGACAACAACTTTATGCTTCCATTTGGAAATAACAAATCAAGAGCAACGCACATGGAGGACTCCTGACTGTTTGACTTTCGTTCATGAAGGGAAGAGATGAACAAATGGGATTCGCGGGCTGGCATGCGCATGACCGACTCCCTCATCAACTACGAGACCATCAAATATGTTCAGGCAGAGGATCATGAGCGACGCAGGCATGATGAATGCCTTGCCGGATTTGAAAAGGCAGCGGTTCACACCTGGCAGAGCCTGGCAGTGCTGAACTTTGGGCAGAATGTAATATTCTCTGTCTCACTTGCCACGGCGATGATCATGGCCGCACATGGGATTGCGAGGGGAGAGATGACTGTTGGGGATCTTGTGATGGTGAATGGCCTGCTGTTCCAGGTGCGCCTGCAAAAGAAAGCACATGCCAGCCTGTTTGTTTGCCTCCTACTTTCTATTGGTAACCAACGTGTGGGTGGTGTTGGTCAGAGAACATGGGAGTTGACCACTGGAGAGCAGAGTGTCTTCATGCTCTGCTTGAAAATCTTTAGTGTGTCCACCAAACAGAATCTTGTCCTCTGAACTGGGCAAGCTAAGTTTGCATGGTTGTGTATGTCAGTGCGCTGCCAGTTGTAGTGTCTACATTGTGCACCTGCACGAAAATTCACTCAGTGTGCCCAGCGAAATTGGGGTGCTGGAGTGATGTCTGTCTGACTGCAGAGAGACAGATTCTTGCCAGGCATATAGAATGCAAGAAAGACCAATTTCATTTTGCTCTTGTGTATCCAGGCGGACTATGGCAACTGTGGCAATAGGATGTTGCATGTGTCTCAAATTCGCATGTGATGCAGGATATGCAGGATATATCCCATATAACTGTTATCCCACTGGTGGTTGCACATTGACAATCATGAGACCCGTTGTCCTGCTGGTTGTTGCATATTGGTAGGCATGTGTTGTTGCTTTTTGGGGGTTTTGTGAGAACAGGACCGACTGCCACACCACTGCACAACCAAATTGAGGCTCAATCTAGTCCAAATCGAGGTTCGACCTAGTCGAGCCGAATGGTGGCTCGACCTAATCCGAATCGAGGGAACCATAGCCCATATTGAGGTTCAACCTAGTCCAGCTGTATGGAGTATAATAGTTTGATACCTTTCATCGCAGGAGATGAAGATCAGGAAGGTTGTTTGAGAATTTTGTTGGCAGCTTTCAGGGCTTTTAGGGTTCAGGGTCTAGATTCTGCTTGCTTATGGGGTCGACACTTAATTAGACTGGATTGAACCTCCATTTGGACTAACCTGAGCCTCAACACCCAATCCAAGTTGAGCCAAGTTTTGTTGCACAGCAATTGTGGTGGCAGCCCATGTTGCCGATCCAAAACATGGAATCCAGCCGAGCGGACGCTGCCAAACAAGCAAGATGTTCTGTACGAAGCTGCAACGTATTGCTTGCATTGAAAGCACCCCCTGGCTGTGCTGCACACCGTATACATGAAGACCAACTTCATAGTCTGGGTGAGCGAATTGACTGGCTGTTCAATTGTTCTGCACACAGCTGTCCATCCCCCTCAATTTCCTGGGAACAGTGTACCGTGAAACCAGGCAGTCCATGGTGGATATGGGTGCAATGTTCCGCATATTCAAGGAACAGCCCTTGGTAAAAGATCGCCCGGGAGCCGTGGAGCTGCCAGACCAGCCGCACGGATACGACATCGAGCTGCAAGACGTCCATTTCGGGTACCGACCTGGCTCGCCCACATTGGAGGTGAGAGCTGTGGCACTTGGGCGTGCTTGCTGGTGGGCACTTTGGGTCTGCCTCTCGTCTTGCTTTCGGCCCTGGGTGATATACTGCCTGGTGTCTGCCCTGGGTGAGATGCGAACGCCGTGCAAGGAGAAGAGTCTTGCAAACGATATGGGTGCAGATGGACAGCTATGCAGATATGGGTGCAGATGGACATTGTCATTCATGACCACCGCAATGGATGGCGTACTCCGACTGCCTGCTGCGGCTTTCTGCCTGCTTCGTTCTGTTTGTCCCTGTTCCCCGTGCTGTCCTGCGAAATACTGCTGTGGGAAAGACGCAGCGTAGAGGCTTGCTGTGGCACCAACAATCGCATTGTCCACACCCACCCGACAGCCACATTTTGCAGAATGGCTGCCCAGGGCATGTCGTTGCGCATTCCTGCTGGCACGAGCTGCGCCTTGGTGGGCACC
Source organism: Ostreobium quekettii (assembly GCA_905146915.1). Taxonomy (NCBI): domain Eukaryota; kingdom Viridiplantae; phylum Chlorophyta; class Ulvophyceae; order Bryopsidales; family Ostreobiaceae; genus Ostreobium; species Ostreobium quekettii. The sequence continues at coordinate 34,676 of CAJHUC010000827.1, read as the reverse complement.
AGCGGCAGCGGGAAGTCGACGATACTCAGGCTGCTGTTCCGCCTTTATGACATTGACGGCGGGTCGGTGAGGGTGGGCGGCCACGACGTGCGGGACCTGAAGAGTTCCAGCCTTCGTGGCAAGATGGGCCAGGTGCCCCAGGACTTGGTGCTGTTCAACGACACCATTTTTCACAACATCAGGTGTGCTGCAGACGTTTTTGGAGTGTCCACGTTTTCGACCACCAAGCCGTCGCTGCGGTCGTTACCTTCTTCAAACATAAGAAATAAACATAAAAACTAATGGTGTCATGGTAGACAGATGATACATGGCAGGTCATAGAGCCATAGGTAATGGAGCCAGTAACGGACAAAAAGTAACGAAGAACAGCAAATCGCAGCTCATTGTTGTAGTCCTGGCTTATGGTGTGCGCACTGGGTTTCCAGGTATGATTACTTGGCCTGGTGGGGTGGGTGGAGGCTTGTCGATGCTACACATTTGTTTGTTTATTTATTCAGTTATTTAGGTATTTAGTTACTCCACTTAGAAGTAAACAAACACTCTGAAGTATTTATTTATTTTGTTAAGGACAGGCTGTAGTAGCGGTGGACTCGCTTGAAAGGTAGGCCGAGTAAGTTGGTGCTTCTGTTTTGCCCATCATAAGAGTCTTGTGGGGCTTTCTCTACTGTGACCCGTTTCACCTTGTGCGATGAGGATAAGAGCTGTTTCTGTTGTGTGAACCCACCGATTGCATTTCCACGACGCCGTGAGTCTGCTATTGGTATCACAGCCGGCATGGGTTGGACAGGTATGGCAACTTGGGCGCTCCTGAGGCTGAGGTGTACCGCGCTGCGGAGAAGGCTCACATACATGACACCATCTTGTCCTTGAAGGATGGCTATGACACTATGGTGGGAGAACGGGGATTGAAGCTAAGTGGAGGCGAGAAACAGCGTGTGGCACTTGCAAGGGTCTTCATGCAGGTGTGATTGGCTGGCCAGTTGCTGTCCATTTGGTAGACATTGACACCAGTTCATTGGAATCAACTCGCAGAGTTGCTTTGCTTGGATTGAGGGTGGTTGGTCATCTGCCAATGATGTGCAATATGCTCCCAAGTGCATGAGAATCGCGAACCATGTTCCACAGCCCTTTTGTGCCAGAAATAGCTGCATAAACAGATGCCAACGGAAACTGCTATATCACAGACACCATCACTAGATTTTGGTGTGCGTCAAATGGGGCATACTGCTGCGACTGCATGCCGTTTCTTCAGCCACTTATGCTGCCCCAAGTGTCTCAAGTATTCCTGGGTCATGTGCCTCTGGGTTGTGGCATTCACTGGCAAAACAGCGCCTGTTTGTCACAATTTCGACCCTGCGTAAATAGTTTCATAGTTCAGGCCATGTTTTGTCAGGGCCCAAACCATGTATTGTAACATGCAGCTGCAGCACCATGTTTCGCTGGTGACTGCACAGGACTGTTCATGCAGAACATGTAGTGAGGGCATCCGTCGCCAGTCCCATTCCAGGGGACTGCGGGATTTAGCTGTCACATGTGGCAGCATGAATGCAATTCTCCGAGAAATTCTCAACTGACATCCTCATTCTCAATTTGTCGAATAATGTCCTCAATTCCAAATAGTATCCTCATGACAACAGTCTCAACCCTCAAAAGACGCTCAAATATTGCTTGTGTTCTGCATGAGGGTTTTGTTCAGCAATTCTTGCCACATGTGAGATGCAAGAGTTACTTGACGCTGCAGGCACATGGCGCCGCACTCTGCAGGTGGCAATTAATGTCCAATTTTGTGTTTTGCCATCCCTTTTTTCTATTTGTCGGTAGGGTATCCACAACAGATGAGCTAGATAGGCAGGCAGTACCGTAGAATGTTGTGTACAACAGTGCCGTGTGTATCTTATGTCCCCTTATGTTTAATCAGCTGTCGATACATTGCTGCCCTTGTTCTTCACGTGCTTGGGGAGTGTTGTCACGTCGATTTGCCTGGGTGCAGAATCCGCGCATTTTCCTGTTCGACGAGGCGACTGCGACAGAGCGACAGATCTTGGAGTCGGTGCGGGACCTTGCGCAGGGGCGAACCTCAGTGTTTGTTGCCCATCGCCTGTCCACAGCTGCACAGTGCGACCAGATTGTTGTGCTGGACGGGGGCCGAATAGTGGAGTCGGGGTCCCATCAGGAGCTGCTGTCAGCAGGAGGGCGGTATGCGCAGTTGTGGGAGAAGCATTCCACCATGGATGACTTGGTTGAGAATTCTGAGACGTGACGGCTGGGCACGCACTGTGCGGTTCCCACCTAACCCCGTGCAGCCTGTTTTCTGGCGGACACTAGTTTTCAGAGAAGTGGTTTGTTCTGGCCCCATGTAGTGGGCAGAGTCATGTTGTCATCGCTTGCAGGGTGCATGGAATGCGAATGCATTTGAGGATTGTGCGAAGCATGGGAGCACTGGGGTACGCTCCTTGAGCAGAATTTGTCGCGGACCATGAATATTGCAGGCTCCGCATGCAGGCATTCTAGAAGTTTCAGGGAACAGTGGAATTGATCGCCCCTCGAATGTTACTGTGTCATGAGCAGTAGAATCGAGAAGCTTTGTCTCCATCCGCTATCAGCTGTCTGCGTCTTCGACGGCTCCCTGGCTTGGCATTTCCGACTAAAGGGCGCCTGTCTGGAGAAGTTCCCGGCGAACTTGTCACAAGTTAAGCCATGGTAGTTGAAGGCGATGGTGCTCCTCTGCAGGGTTGCTGTGTGGCCCAGTAAACAACGGTTGCCTCTCGGGACGCAGGACTTCCATTTTTGGGGCCTAGAATTGCGGTGATGCTTGATGCCGCTTGAGAACGGTTTTGGCGCGGGCAAGAACGGCACGGTGAGCAACATGGCTGTGGCAAAGCCTGGCAATCAAGCGCTCACAAGTGCAGGTGTCGGAATCCCATTTGCTCAGAAATTCGCACTCCGCTGACTTTGTGCCGGCCAGAGAGCCCCACAGCGCTGAAGTTCGCTTGCGTGACGGTCGCGAGAAAGACAGTACATGGACCAACAGGTCGCGGACAATTTTCTCGCGGATTCGCTGAACAGCGGAAAGGAAGTGTCTCAAGAATTTGCGCAACCGTAGTAATGCTACACTACAGAGTGCGCTAGCCGTGGAGTAACGGGTACACTGCACAAGAGACAAGACGGCTGACAATGTATTTGCATGGTTCAATGAGGTGATGGGAAAGGGTCCCAGGGTTTCAGTGATGCAACGAATCATTAATTGTGTCGGCTGGCTGGAAGAAGGATCTCATTAAGCAGAAGCTGCAGCGATGCCTTGTGATGACGCGGTCGCTGAAGGTGTGTTTAATCAACTCAACGATTGATGCCCATCGTGGACATTGCTGTGTTCGTGCGAAATGGGCAGGTGATGACTACCGCCTGGCCATGGCATGCAGTTTTTCTTGAGTAAAGGAGTTATACGTGCTGACAGTTGGCGACCGGTTGGGAGACAAAACGCCACAGGGTGGTTGGGAAGGTCGACTTCGGCAATCGTGCGTCAGCCATTGCGACACAGCAGGGTCGCAGGGCAAGGGCGTTGCTGCTGCCAATGTGCAGCTTTCCGGGGCCAGGCTGATTGGGCAGATGAATGGTGATAACAGTGTAGGGAAATGTTCAACGTGCACTATCAGTGCCACAGTGAACTTCATGTATTGAGAAGTCTTCTCATAGGCCATTGTCCATAAGCAAATTCTCGAAGCACCGAAGCCGTTGCTTTTCTTGTCCTTGGCGAATGATGGGAACCTCACAAAAGAACACGCGCAATATAATGCACTATCTCACAAGCAATTTCAAGCTTTTCCGCACATGCGCTTGCAACCGGGAGCTCTCCTGTCAAGACTACTAGGAGTAAGGTCAGGCAGCGAATAAAGCCTGTCAAAACTGGTTCGGTGCGGCTGTGAACAGGAGGACGTGGTCACAGGCAATTCCCGTGAAGGTAGTGTGGTCCCAGATCTGGAGCTGCATTCAGGGCGTGCAAACTGGCCCATGACAAACCGCGTCCGCATCACTACCCCATTTTGCTATGCGTACAGTATGTTCTTTTGGACAGCATGTTCTTTGGCCCGATACATGCTCTGGGACAGGCAAACACATACCTTGGGATAGTAGCCAGGTGGCACACCACGGGGACATAGTGCACTAACTACGGAAAGTGGGTTGAACACTGCAGTTTACATTTTCATATACATATACGTTTCATCTATATTTTCCTTTACTTTTCACTTTGCTTGCGTTTCCTTGTGCAGATCAACAGGATCCTGACTAGCCAAATCGAACAAAGAGTTTCGTGATGGAACATTTAGAACAAAAATACCCTACATTGAAATCTTGTGAATGGACCTAAGCGTTTTCTCTCTTGCATTGGGGCACGCGATCTTGATGTACGGAATTCAGAGCCGCGTTTTCGAGCTTCCTTTGTATTTCTGCGAGATTCAGTGCATAGATGATCCCGCCTGGGAAGTCGGTCTCATGTGCACGGCGGTACAGAAGTGGACGGCTCTTTTCGTGCGTGAGGAAAGACCCCATGTCGAATTGGGTACGCTCACCGTCAATTTGGCGCTAAGATTGGGATGATTCCAACCCGCAGGACGGAGCAACCTCACCACCATGGGCCAGAATGCCCTCCTGTGCTGCTGCCCGGGCTGCAGCATCTGCCAAGGTGCTTCCCCGCACACCGGGATGGCTGGGAGTCCACCAAAGTCCAACATCAACCCCACGGTCGTGAAGGCGGGCAAGGGCATCGCACGTAGCAAGTGCCAGCTCTTAGAGAGTGGAGGCGGCGGGGACCACTTGAGGGCCGACTTTCACACGGGGCCCACGAGTGCATGTTTTCTATTGCCCGTGACTTGTTTGTGTGTTGTGCTCAGTTTTGCTTCTGAGGCTCTATACCAACTTCTCACAGCATGGAAAAGAGCCTCATATACACTTGCCTAGGAGGGGAACCCCTTTGTACGAATTCTTTCTCTTTCTCTTCTGTAATGGAAGGCGCTATGTCGATTTGGTTAAGCTTAGCGTCAATTTGACGTTAGGCTCAAGCCCACCCACCCACCCACCCACCCACCTCTCAGCGTCAATCTTCACGTCGATGCAAGGATGACTCAGTTACATTACGTGACTGTGATATGCAATTTCTAAGTGGTTTTTAGGATCAAAAATAGTCAAAGTTGTGCTCATTTCAGTGCATTGAGGAATGGGTTTTCAAATGGCATTATAGGCGAGGCGGGCAGCCTTAATTGTTGTAGATTCATCCATTTTAAGGCCTTTCTTATCATCGAAATTTGCAGGCAGTTTAGGAAGAAGTGATGAGATGTTTCTAGCTGATCCGCAGCGCTTTCGGGTATCTTTCCTCCTTATGTCGATGTTGTTGCAATTACATAATCTCTTAGCGTCACAGGTCTGGACACCCCCCTCCCCTTTAGCTCCAATTTGACGCTAAGCGTAACAAAATCGACATATTATCTTCCCTAACAAATTTTGCCCCCTTCCCTCCCTCTTAGCGTCAATCCTTATGTCGATGCCAGGACGACTCGGTACCATTACCTAATAGCCGGACAAAACTTTCAAGGTGTTTTGAGGTGGATAATAGCCAGAGCTCAGCGACTGTAGAGGATTGTAAATTGAGATTGTAGAGGCCGCGGCAGGCGATGGGAGCAGCCCTGGGAGCTCTCAAGTCAGATAACATGGGGCTTTCCTTCAAGACTGGACGCTTCAAGGAGTTTCTAAAGTAATTCATAAGTTGTTTGCCACTGATCAGCAGCACTTCGGGGATGCCCACACCCTTAGGGTGATAGGCTATCTCGTTCTTGCAGCAATTACATAATCCATTAGCGTCACAGGTCCGGACTCTCCCCCCCGCCCTAGCGTCAAATTGACGCTAAGCCTACCAATTTCGACATAGTGCCGTCCCTAAGCTGTCACGTAGCGTGCGTTCCCTCTCGACGTGCCTCCGCGAAGCACAAACCAAATAGTGTGTGCAGCCTTCTTGCAACAAGTGGCTGCGGTGCAGGCTGTGTGCACGACAGATGGAGGTGCACGCGTGGGGCGGCAAGCTTTTCCCGCCCAACAAGACTACTTTGTGTGGCCCACATGGTTATGCGATTACGATTTTGTGTCCCACACAAGGGATTTACAATGGCACTGACAATGCACTCCGGAGTGCATTATATTGGGGGATCCCCCAAGGTACTAACAGTGGCATTTATAGGGGACTCCGCCAAGGGACTTGTAATGGCACTGATGGCAATGCCAATTACAAGTGCACTCCTCCACTCGCTCTCGTGAGGGCTGCTAGGCTGATCAAAGTGCCTTGATTCAAGGCGGCGGAAAAAACCGGACGTGCACATTAGTCTTCGGGGGTGATGCACTGACCGGCTGTGTGCACTCGCCGTAGCATCGACATACAGGCAACGGAACCAATTGCAGCGTGCCCCGCGCACGCGCAGTGCGCACTGCCATCCCTGGAGCCCCCTCCTGATTTGCATCGCAGTTGAGATTGAACTGCTGCAGCCAGCCAAATCGGGCGAATCAAATGAATCTGCCCTCAGCCAATGGTTACCACATTGGCTGCGTGAAAAACATGGCAAAGGTACGACTGATGAATGGCTTCGAACCGGCGCCCTCGGCCGCGTCTAAGAAGCACCTCGTGCCGGCGCCTGAGCTGCGTCCTCGGCACACGGTGCAGTGAGAGCATATGTCGCAAGGGCGGTCGTTGCTTTGCGCCGCTGCCCATCGCTCTCATCACAAAACCCCCAACATCCAATGAACAAGCTTGGGGGTGGGGGTGGGGGCTGTCCGCCCAAAAAATGGGTCGCTCCTGGCGCACTCCGCGCCGAGCAGCATTGCGGGACATCGCCTCCGCGGCTGCAATTTACCCTGCTGGAAGATTTCCCGGCTGTCACCCCGCAAGTCTCCCAGCTGGGAGGCGGCCACCGAGGTGCGGGCCCTGAGGACCGGGATCCGCTGAATTCCGCCCCCGCGGCGCGCCTCGGGCCCCACGCCCAATGGGCAGCCCCCTGTGGGCCCAATGGCGGCACCGCATCGCGTTTGACCGTCAACGCAGCCCAGCGGCGCGTCAAGCCAATCACCGACCTCCTGGGCGCCAATCCACAGCCAGCACAGCTCGCGACATTCCCTCCAGGGGCAACCCTGACCCAGCGGCGGCTCCAGGCGGGCACAACGAGGCTTCCGCCCTGCCACTTGGCATGCTTTTCTCGTAAGTTGGCCATTCTCGGCCTGATGAGTAATGTCCGTTGCGCGGCCTGGCGCGGCATGCGCCCTGACAGCTGCTCAACCGCCGCCGCGCGCTGATGCCCTCCCGCCCGGCCAATTGGCATTGTCCCGTCATTGGCACTGGATATTTTGCCCTTGCCCCCGCGCCCGGGCCCCGTGTTAATATTCGTGAATCCTGCGAACGCAGAAAATAGCCCACTGCCCTTCTGAGGGGGGCCATCCAGGCCCAGCCGGGAGGCAGCGACAGTGGGGCTGGGTCCGCCTGTGGTCCGCCGACGGAGCTTCCGACGCGCTTCCCACTCGCTTCCAGGCAGCGGCACGGGCGGCGGTTGCCTTGGAGAGGGGCGAGTCTGCGGCGCCCTGGGGACGGCCAGTCGGTCCACAGGGGACAGGAGCAGCCGGGCCACGCTTCGCCCATCCCAAGTAATGTCGCCGGCCGCGGCGGGCCCGCTCGGGCATGACAGTGGGTCAGGAGGGGCAACGCGGCCCTCGTCAACGCCATTCATTGACCATTGGAATCCGGGCATGTTGCATGTTGGGAGGCCGCCGTCGCCACACGCGTGAGTATCAGACCCGTTCCGGTCTCTGCCGGGATGCATCCGCGCGAGCGCCGCGGCTCCCGTCGCCAGTGTTTGTTGCAGAATCCCGCGCTTCTTGCGAATTCCTCCAATCTGTATGATTGGCCGATTTGCGCGCCCGCTCTTGCATGATCGGTTAATGAAGTGGGGTAGCCTCTGACAATTTCCATGGAGTTAGTGTCTCGAATGCTCCCAATCCGCCGCGATCCAGCACTAGTAATGGATCGATATACTTGATACTGGATCGATTGGCCGCCTCCCTCGCGGATCGTGGACGTAGCCTGTGCTCCGTTGGCTTCCAGAAATTTCTTCAGAGATAGCGTAAATTCTCATTGAACTGGGTCCGGGTCCAGATTCCGGATATGTACCCGGAAAAAGGGCAGGAGCTTAATTTTGCCGCTCCCGCAACCATTGAACATCTGGCACCCGTCTCTATGGCATTGAGCGAATATCGCTGAAGGATGAACAGCGCTACGCGCGCGCCGGCACAGGCACACGCGCCGCTCGGCTGCATTTTAAAAGCGGCACTCTGCGGTTGTCTTTCTTACAAGGAGAGGGATTGAACAAGTCCAGTCCCTCTCCTTCTCCTCAGCTGCGGTTTTCGGTACGTCCACATGGCTGACGTCTTCCTCTTCCGAGAGATATCCACCGAAGTTGCGGTAACTCTTGCGGCGGCTATTGCACTGCTGTGGGTTGATGTCGAATTCTGATGCATGTTTCTCAGAAACATGCGCTATTAACATGCACAAATAAACGCGACAATCCCCCGGAATTTGTCACTGCTTGTGCGGTTTTTGTTGGACCACCAAATTTCTATTTGCGTTTGGACCATGATGCTATTGAACCGATCCTATCAGATGGAAATGAAGGGCGGGAACAATCAGCACAACTGTGCCAAGGGCTGCCTGCTGAAGTGCAAGCTTCATGAAGAATGGGACAAAATGGTGGATTATCCTTGTGGGCTATTGCGCAGAGTCCATTGCACCATTCCGCTGTTTAAGCCATTATTCGAACCAAAAATTGAGAGTTCATTGCATCGACATTGAGCTGGGCGCGGACGTCCAATTAGCCGCAGTGATGACCCTCGCAAGGGTTGTCATTCAAATCTTTTCCTCACAAAAAGGAGGGCAGCCAATGCGAATCGCCGGCTCTCTTCCCTGTTTGGAATTTCCCATTCGGAATCTCCGAACCCATCGTTGTTCAGCGGTCGATTTACCAATTGGTGCGTTTGTCGAGGTTCGGCAGCGAGAGGGCTCACGCTCCTGCGCCACCTCGCAGCTGCCCGCGACTTTGACCCTATCAAACTCAAACTCTGCGGCAACTGCGCAGGGGTGCGGTGCGCAAAGCGCCGGTGCCCCGCTGAGCACCAAACCGTCGCCCCGAGGCTCGCAAGGGCTACCCTGCGTTGGCGGCTGCAAGTGACCGAGCCGTTTGACACGTGCCTCGCCGAATGGCAATTGCAGTTCGCGATATCAGTCCCACACACTAGAGGCAACACCAACGGAAGGAAAGCCGCTCACTCGCGCTCTCCGCTTAAGTCGTGGGCGGTAAAGCGAGCGGCAGAAGTGGGAAACAGCTTCGCATGCGGAGGCCCGCGCCGGTCGTCCCTTTCGGTTGACGAGCATGCAATGCAAAGGGCAGCGCGCACGCATGGGTTGAATGCAGAACCGCCGTTGCAGCTCGCTGCAGTCTGTGGGGCGCCGACCAGGCGCTCCCAGCCGCCCGCCCAAGCGCGTTGCATACAGGCCGCCGTTTTGTGTGGGCGCTGCCGTTCAGATTCTCCAAGCAAAGTTGCCGGAAAACATTGAAGGCGCCGGAGCACGGCGCGTCCAAGTCATTCCGCCGCACCATTTTCTCGCTGCCGTTTCAAACCGTCGGCAGAGCGGACGGCCGGCCGCAGCGCCTGGCGGCGGTCCCTTCACCCGCGGCCCGCCAGTCGCGAGCCACGACGGGGCCGCCCGGCCTCAGGCCCCCGGACAAGTAATTCCCCCTCACGGGAAGCAGAAGTCACGGTCGAACCTCGATATCGTCATGTGCACACGTCAACGTCGCGGCATCGCTGTCAAGGACCCTGTTGAGTAAACCCCCGCCCGTTGCACTCAGGAAGTCTGCGACTGCGCTCCGGCCACCGACCCTCCCTGCCCGTTGCCCAGCGCACGGCGCGGAGCCACCAGCGCGGCGGCGCCTACCCGGCGGGCTCCATCCTGGGCTCGCGGCAGGCCGCGGATTTCTCCCACTGCCCGAGCGCCCACGCCGAGAGTGCCGCGGGGGGGACGGCGGGGTGGCTGGCGGTGCTTCCGTTCGACCGCCGCAGGGACGACCGGCTGCGGGTGTCGGCGCGGGCGGCGCGTCCGGCGGTGGGTCTGGGGCATGGGCAATGGCCCTGGGGCGCGAAGGGGATCTGGGAATGGTCCCCGTCGTGGCGATTGCGTGAGGATCTGGGGAAGGGATGCCTGGGCGAGCCAACCGGCTCTGGGCGTCAGGAGGCTGGGGCCCAGCCCGCTCCGGGTTTTTTCCTGACCTGTTTTGGCTTTGGGGGACCTCGCGATGGTGGGGAAGTTGTGGTCGGCAGCGCTGCGTGCAGTGAAGATGAGGGCGCCCGCCTGCGCGGCGACGGCGAGCGTTTCTGCCGGCACCCGGGCGGCTTTGGGGAATTGGGCGACGGGAGGGCGGAACGGGTCGGTGCTACCGCGGCCTTGGCGCCTGCGTGTCGGAAGTGGGCGCCGCCGGGGGACAGGCGGCCCGCGCGGTGCTGCGAGACGGGGGTCGGCCCGCGGTTGCCACGCGATTGGCCGGTCGGGGAGCAAGCGCATCGCGTTTGCAGTCGCGATGCCGAACGTCGGACGCGCCCGTGCGGCGGAGGGAGGGGGGGCCGAGGTCAGCGTCGCGGACGGTCGTCTGCGGCGCTCTGGGGCGGTTGAGCGCGCCGCCTGGCGCGCAGCGCGGCCTGAATGGCGTGCATGCGCGACGGGCGACTTTGTCGTGTGGTCTTGGGAGCAGGGCCGGCGCTTCGCGGGAATCCTGTCTGCCGATTGTCGGACTCGTGCGGCAATCGGTGCGGGGAAAAGGCGTGACTTTGGGTGTGGAAGTTGCCGGCGCGCGGCGGACCCCACTGCTGGCTGGCACCCGCTGAGGGGACGCGGTTTATTGTGGCCATGTACAGGTGATTGTAGATGGGCGACGCCAACCAGAACAGCAACAGCGCCAACACTCCAGACGCCTCTAGCCCCCCGCTCAAGCCTCGGGACAATGTGGAGGACGTGGAGATGCAGGAAGCCGGAGACCTTGACGATCCCACCTCCTGCCCCTTCACGTCTCCCTCGAAGCGCGTCGTCTATAGCGACCGCTTCATACCGAGTCGGGCAGAGTCGTCGCATCTGAACTACAGTGTGCTGGAAAGGGACATGGCGGCCGCGGAAGTGTCGAAGAGCGGCCTGTCCCGGGAGGTAGGGAAAAAGCCCTGTCCGCAAATCCTGGAAGTCAACAGCACGGGGTGGGCACAATGGAGTTTGGAAACGCAGGGCCAGCTGTGGCTGCACAAGGGGATCGCCGACAGGTTCTGGCCACGCTAGGTTGATGATGGTGCGGGATGTGTTCCAGAATCCTCCAACGAGTGGTGCTTGGTGCTTGCCATGTGTGGCGTCGTTGCTGCGAGGGTCAGCAGCCCTAATAATGGAATTATCATTGTGCTGTTGGGTTCTCAGACAACTTATCTGTACAAGACGTTGGGATCATTGCCATCTTCCTCATCCTTGAGCTGTTGTTACTCCTTGACAAAAAGGGGCATTACTGGTGACAATGGTGGTGAGGCTGGACATGCTTGTGCACTGTGTTGTGCTGTTGACTCAATGACAAGCCAAGCCTGCGGGGTATGCTTCAGCAGTTTGTTGCCCATGCTGAATGCAGGGAGCATCCATTCAGTTCACATCACTAACGGCAGTCAGACATTGTGTGTACTGCTCAGGATTTCAACCCAGCCTACAACCTGCTGCTTCAATCGGAGCTCCTTGGGTACAGGAGCTCTCAACCGATCTCGCCAGACAAGCATGTGCAGCTTGAGCAGCTCAAGTCACCAAGAAAGTGAGTGGCAGCTTTTCTGCTGCAGTGGCTTGGTGCTGCTAGGTGGGAAGGGGTGGCAGCTCGTTGGTGCATGCTCCTGGGGGCTGGCAAGCACGTAGGGGCGATGCAGGTGGCTTTTGAGTAGAAAACAGCAGTTCCTGGCTTCAGGGCTGGCAGGGCAGGTCGACTTCTGGCATGCCACTGAGCTCTGTGTTTGCAATGTTGTGCTCAGTGGGAAGAGGAAGATGCTCAGGTTCAAGAGTGGGGACTGTGAAGCCCCTTCCGGTGGGCCCTCACCACAGTCACCATACTCTAAATCCCCTCTTGGTGGCGATGGTGTGCTGGGGGCGTCAGTCCCAATGCACAGGAGGGCCCCAAGGCGCATCGCAAGGGCACCGTTCAAGGTGATGATGCTATCCCTGTCCCCATGCACACCAACCCAACCAGCAGATGTCCCATACATGTGCCACACTGGCATCGACCATTATAGCATTTTCAATGCCCATCGTTGCCCAGCGATGCCCTTTATCCTTTTGGGCAACATTGTGCACTGCAGCTTCCTCAGTTGCTTGCTCCCAGCATGGTTTTATTCCCGTTTGCCACTGAGCAGCCCCATGCGCTGCAGGTTGACTTCAGCAAAGCACACCGTAGTGCCTGTGCGAATGGTTTGTGCTCATCCGATGCCTTGGACATTACCACAGGGACTCTGCCAGAGTATGAGCAAGATACCAGGCCATATACGAGCCCTCAATTTTGCCAAAGAGTATCTCACCACAAACCTAACCCGCTCCTGGCCACCCCAGGCTCCTTACAACATAGTACATCATCCATTTTATTATTGCGTAATTATCAGCTGGCAACAGGCTGCCAGTTCTTTGCTGGTGTGCTGAAATTGTGACTGCCATCCTCTGTGCAGGTTCTGGATGCTCCGCAACTGCAAGATGACTACTACTTGAATCTTGTGGACTGGTCAACACAAAATGTCCTGGCTGTGGGACTTGGCACATGCGTGTACCTGTGGAGTGCGTGCACAAGCAGGGTGAGTCATCTGCTGGGGCTTCAGATAAACGATCCCACAAGCACTTTCCATTGTTTGCAGTTTTGCCACAGAATCGAAATTGTGTTGCATCAGATTGCAGCTGCGAACGTGTTGCAATACTGATGCACCGATCTGTCCGTGAGATGTGCACCCCTGTGTGCGATCTGACTTGTGTGCATGTGGTGACACAGGTCACAAAACTTTGCGACCTGGCCCCCAGCGACAGTGTTTGTTCTGTTGCGTGGTCGCAAAGGGGCACCTACCTGTCAGTTGGCACGCACCTTGGAGACGTCCAGCTCTGGGACACCCAGAAGCTGGAGAAGCTGAGGACAATGGGGGGGCACAGGGTGCGAGTGGGGACCATGTCTTGGCACACTCGCCTGCTGTCTTCAGGAAGCCGGGACAGGAACATTCTACAGCATGATGTACGAGTGAAGGAAAACTACGTCAGCAAACTCGTTGGCCACAAGTCTGAAGTTTGTGGACTGAAGGCAAGTGCGATTGCTTACCGGAGGCTGTGGTGACACGGCATGCATGTGGTGTCTGTTCAGTCTTGCCGGGTTCTCAGGAGACCTGGGACAGATTTGCAAGAGTTTCTGCTACAGGATGGGTCAAGTGAGTTGTGTCGCACACGTTGAATTGTCCCTGTCTCCTCTCCAACATCCACCATTGTGCTATTTGCCAAAAGTGCTTGCTTCTTGTACTTCTGTAGCGAATTCGGGCTTTCTTAGGTGTGTGCTTCAGTGCAAGCTGTAGTAGCACGCATCCATGTCTGTATTAGGCCGTGTCTGTCCATGAATCAACTGCATTTGTCCAAACTGCTATGTCCCCATGCACACTTGTGGGCACTCGTGCATGGCTGCTTCCCAGCTTGTGGGTATTTGCGAGGGATTTGACTTGGGTCTGTGCTGCGCTGGTGCCACCAGTGGTCACCCGATGACAGGCAGCTGGCATCAGGTGGCAATGACAACCAGCTGTACATCTGGGAGCTCAACTCCACAAGCCCCCTGCTCCAGTTCAAGGAACACTCGGCAGCAGTCAAGGCTATAGCCTGGTCCCCTCACCAACATGGACTCCTTGCTTCTGGTGGCGGCACTGCAGACAGATGCATCAGGTTGGCTAAATGTTCATGGCTAAAGGGACAAAGACCGAGGTCGCATTGATCCCTGTCATTTCAGTGCATGGCTTTTGCTTTGCCATATTTGACACAGGCAGACAGGAGGATGCCCTTGGTGTCTGTGATCTGCTGGACTGGATGATTTGTTCCCTTGGCCGCATGGCTTTAATATGCCTTGTAAGTTAGAGCCGGTTGAGTTGTTGATGTGCGGCCTCGGCCTGGCACCTCTGCCAACAGACAACCATTCACAGCTTGAAGTTTTGACAGGCTCAAACTGACCTCAGATTCTTCTTTTCCTTAGGTTTTGGAATACAACAACCAACATGGCCTTGAATTCAGTGGACACTGGCAGCCAAGTGTGCAATTTGTCATGGTCCAAGAATGTGAACGAGATCGTGAGTACACATGGGTACAGTCAGAATCAGATAATCGTGTGGAAGTACCCATCGATGACAAAATTGGCAACACTCACAGGCCACACTCTGCGAGTTCTGTATCTGGCTGTGTCCCCAGATGGTCAGACTATTGTCACAGGCGCAGGTAAGATTTGTTTACCAGTTGATCGTTCCTTTTAGTTTGAGGAGTGTCCCTTTTGGAGTTTGCTTGAGTGTGACAGTGCATTGGCATGTGTCTATCACATCAGCACAATCGTTCTGCACGCGTGGGTCACAGGGAGCCAAAGGCGTTGCTACAAATGGATCCCATATCTGTAGACTCTGTGTGGTATTAGCCAGAACCTTGCTGTTCCACATCACACTGTCTCCCTTGTCATCAGTGTACCATTCGCTAATGACACCTTGTGTTTATCTCCCACACGTGCTCCAACAAGGCAGGTCACTACTTTTCTGCATCTATATGTTGAGCATCCCGAATCGTTTATGTGGGAACATGTCTGGTGGGTAGAAGGCCGCACCTGTCCACTCCTCACCTGAAGTACATTTTCTTGCCCTTTCCAGGCTCACTTGCTTTGGGACTCTGTGCACCTATTGATCAGTCTTTGCGGTTTGGGATTCAGTGATCGATCGTACATCATTCTGCAAGTTACAAATCTCTTCTGTTTTGGTGCCAGTATATTGCTGGGAATGGCGCACTGCCAGGTATTTTGTGAAATAAGGCTTTTAATTGGGGATGACAAGTTCGGGTTCACCTCCCTGCATTTTGGGACAGTCAGCCAGAAGAGTGAACAGCGGCAGCGATAGGTCGCTGGTGCGTCCGACAGGCTTAATGCGCAGGAGAACTGGAGAGCAGGAAGGCTTGAGTGAGTGTGTTTTTGCTGCCTTTTGCCTCAGGTGATGAAACCCTTCGCTTCTGGACTGTATTCCCAGGCCCCAGGTCTCAAGCAGGCGAAAACGATGCAAATGTGTCCTTCATGAGAAGCCAGATTAGGTAGACTGGAGATGGGGAGGGGGCAGCGTCGTACTTACCAAGACAGAGAGGAAAGATAGGTGATTTTGATCAACATACATAATTCAAAGTGTCTGTACAATGACCCAGGCTAGTGTAGGAAATGTAGAGACTTTGAGAGGAAGGTGAAGCAGAGGCATGCAGATCACGCGCAGAGGGGCATGTGTCCGTTGGGGACAGCGAGGTGCCAGATTCCCTGGGCGAAAGTCATCGCAGGCGTGACCACTGGACAATGGGCAAGTTGTGTAGTGTGCACTCCGATTTGTGAGAGCCTTGGTGGGCTGCTAGGCCACAGCCAACATGCTGCTCAGACTCTGGCACACAAGAGGGGGGGGGGATTTGGACTGTGCTCTATTTTTAGCAGAGGGTTAGAGAGAAGGCACCAAGAAATGCAGGCAGGGTGTTACAGCGGTGTAGCACAGCAAAGGAATAGGGATTTATTTCGACAAGAGGCAGCACAGGACACTGTCCGGTTCTTGTGGAACATATGAATTGTAATAAGCAGCAATCTCGATGCCTGCGTCGTTGAAGCATGGGAGTAGCTTTTGCCATCGATGTGGGAGACTCTCAGAGGGCCAGCTGACCAGAGCAGGCTGCGATCTGACCAAGCTTCTGGCTGGTGTGTGCATGCTGTTCTCAGGCACACATACCATGACAGCAAGTGGCTAGCCAGTGCTGAAGCCAAAGGGGAGGGGGGCCGCAAGTGCTTGGATGCTGCACATTTCCATCTGTCTTTGCTGGTCCCCTGTTCCTGCAAAACGCCCAGTGACTTGCGTGGCAGGCCTGCATCGCAATTTACAGCAGATTGTCACATCAGTCACAATTTACAACAGATTGTCCGGCAGATCCCAAAGACTTCGATGCCTGCAGCTCGTCCATGTTTCTGTGGCTCGGACAGGAGCGCGGAATCTGGGTGTTGGGTGTTTTCGACGCAGTTTGCTCATGCTGCCGTGGCGTTTTGGAGGCGTGCCTCCAGCAAGCGACACAACCACAGGCAAAGCCACCTCAACAGTGTGCAAGCCAGTGACCCGAAGCGCCCGATGGTCCGCGACCGGCCCACTTTAGGTGGTGGCAGCGCCCGAGGCCGGACCCACCTGCAGCGCTGTCAGGAGAACTGTGGGTGGACTGGACAGCCAGATTGTGCATTCGTCTCCTCGCTGAAGTCGTAGTCTGTTTGGTAGACAGTGGCACTATCAATGTGCACCCAAGTCCCAGAGCAAATACTGAAAACCGATTCGCAGGCCGACCGACCGTGCCAGCAAAACGACCACAGCGTTAGTGAATTGCCGCCGCCACGACGCTTGGCCACCCCGACATCAGGCTTCCACATCTGTTCACAGTACGTTTTAGTTCGATGGTAGAAAGGACGACTGAACTGGGGATCGAACCGGGTACCTCTGGTGGGACATCCCCATGCTCTACCAAACCACCTGGCCAGAGGCAAGGCAGAGGGCATTCCACCCCCCTCAAGTGTCATTCTACCAAACACACTAAACGACAGCCTGCCCGCTTGGATCGGCACTGCCGTTGGGTAGAATGGTACTTAAGGAAGTGGACTGCCCTCCACCTCGCTGTCCAAGAAAGCCGACTCTGGCAGCTGTACTACGTACAAAGCATCAACAGCTGCGGAAAGAACGCGCTGCCTTGCCCCTGGCCAGTGCCCCTGGCCTGGTATAAATTCTCAGCCAACTTGACAGATAATTTCTTGGAGGATTTGCGTCGATTTCATCTGCCTCTGCTCCCGCTCCCCACCCTTGGCACAATCCCTCTGTCCGGCCTGACCAGCGTCTGGCCTGAACGGAGCAACAGGCGGCAGTTTTTGCCGCACCCGGCGTCCGTTCCAGCCGTGGCGCTCGCCTCTCGCCATGGAAGGGGTGAGGGCACGGCCGCCGGCGCAGGGCCTCCCAGCCTGCCCTCTCGCGTGCTGGCGATCTCGGGGCGTGGGGTGTCCCCGCACTCCCTCGGACCGACCTATGGCCCCTAGCCGAACTGGGCAGGCGCCAGTCGTGGGCGCCTCAGTTTTGGACCTGCAGAATTTTTTGCGGTTTGAGACGTCCGCCGCTGCGGTGCGCAGGTTGAGCAACTGGACAACGGCATCGCCGGTCCCGGCATGGGGGCGCCCGTGGCCACGGGTCCGCAGCCCGACAGCCCGCGCACGGTGTGGTTCCGCGCGAACCGTGCCAAGCTGGATGAGAAGGAGGAGGAGGAGAAGAAGGCCAAGGTGGCGATCGAGGCGAAGGCCAAGGCCTACGTGAAGCAGTTCAATGAGGTGGGCGTCCTTGTCTTGGTGACCGGGCTGGGTTCAGGAGGCTGCCTGTTGCTGGCAACCCGTGCTGCGCCCTTTTGCGTGAGTTGGCGGTTAGATTCCCAACATCGCATCACTTGCAGAGCCCACGTGCCGGCCCCATCCCAGCAGGGGAGTTGTTTGCGCAGTGCCAATTCACAAGTGCAAGGCGATGTAGAGATTGATCGCGTGCAATTGACAGCGCAGTCTCAAAGAAGAGAGGTTCAGCCCTGGGGCGGGGTGGGGCTGGGGGGGATGTGGTTGTGCAGAAATTATGGCGAATCGCTGTGGTTCTTCGTTTCTGCCATCCAAATCGAGAACATGTGGTGTTGTTGCTCATCAGCATCATGGAGCGTTAGCGCTGGGAATTGCTGTGTCTCCTGTGCCTGCAGAAATCCAATGTGTCCATAAACCGGAAACTGCTTTCCAGAAAAGGGCCAGTGCTGTCCCCCATTTCTGCTGTGTGTGATCAGCCTGCGTTTTGAATTGGTTGGGGGAGCAAAGTGTACATGAAGCTGCGCATTTCTCAGCGACGCGAACCCTTGGGGTCAAATGCTCGACAACTGTCCGTTCTGGCAGTTTCATGGGCCAACAATCGCTATATGGCAATCGCGCTGAACAACTGGCATGTCTGAGGGTGCGGAGAGGGGCCCACAGCAGCGTGTCTATCTCACACAATGCTGTGCTCTGCGTTGTGAATTTCAGCTTCGTTGTTGATTGGGTTCTGTAAAGATCACCTTCTGGCGTGAAGGGGACCATGAAATGCAAGGGGCAACCCCTCAGACCAAGGATTATGGACCCCTCTCTTCTGCACTGTGCTAGTGGCACCGGGATCTCCATGCAAAACAGAAATGTGATATGCAAATGGAGATCTGATTACCTGTACTGATACTGCACTTGATTGCAGTACTCAATAGCAGTCTTGCAAGGTGTTTTTGCAGATATCTCTGCTTCCCTTATGTTCCCACCTATCACATGGTGGGCTGGGTATGTCCCAAGTGGGCTGACGGCCCATGGGTGTGCTTTCTGCAGCAACGCCAGAAGGGCATACAGGAACGGAAGGCGGCCAACAGGGCTGAAGAGCAGAACACAAAGGAAGTGACAAAGGGTCCGCAGAGCGGCAACACATGGGAGGGCATCGTTTCCCTGATCAACTTTAATCTGGGAGCTCAACAGAAGGACACTGCAAGGCTTCGAACGATGTTGTTTCAAGCCCGAGAAAGCAACCTGCCCATCAAGGAAGCTTAGGATGTTAACGGCACTGGCAAGGCTGCAACTGGGCTCCAGAGAGAGAGGCCTTGGTGGAGTGCTGCGAATTCTTTCAACTGGACACGTGTCATTGCATGGGGGCTCTGGAGAGCAATGCCTGGCTGCGTTATTCGTGGGTGGGATGTCTGTGAATGCGAGCTTTGTGGGTGGCGCTTGAAATAGGCGCAGAACGGACTCTGTGGCCAATGAGATGACATACAACATCCGCAGGAGGAAATTGTGCAAGGAACATTTTGGACTGCGGTCTGTGGTCCACCTTTCCAATGGATGGTGGTTGGCTGCAATAAAGTGGGGAGGCTCCCTTCGGTCTCAATCAGGCCGTTTGGACAATACTTTAAAGCAGATAGGGAGTGTGCCACTCCCCATGGGTCACAGGCCATTCGGGTGGTGTGTTGCAGTGTTCAGGCTCCCACCATGATGGTGTGTGTACCTTTCACTACGCATCGGTCCAAGCAAGCCTCACCCCAGAGATGTCCTTCTCCCAGCACAATGCATGGTGCCTTGTAGGACTTGCAGCCTGAACCCCTGTGTGTGTGAGCGTGTTGCCCCTTTGGTGCTGATCATCAATGCAACAATAGTCGCCACGCGTGGTTCTGATGTGCTTCGGAAACAAGCGCGAACTGCCTTTGTCCCCAAGTAAAGCAACAGTTCTTCAACAGCGTTATCCTTGTGCTTAAACCAAATCAGAAGTTGGAAAAGGTTGTGCACCTCTGTGGTTGTGAGTGCAGTGGGCACTGTCCAAATCGAATGCTGCTTCCTGTGCATTCCTGATACTCTTTGAGGTGAACGACGAAATTCCATTGATTCCCCAATTGTATGCGCTTTGACGGAAGAGATGCGTGGCTAGGGGAAGCATTTTCTTCCTGATTTGAGGTTGCCCGGTGAGGTTCAGCGCCTGGGCTGCCCGAAGGGGGTGTTGCTTGAACGTTAGGTCTTTTCTATATGTGGTGCGTAGTCCGACACAGCCTTGAAGCACCGCATTTTCTGGGCACAGAAGATATATGATGCATGACAAACATGCTCCTCTGTTTTTTCCCAGCCGGAAGCCGTTCGGGCCTTGATCACACCTGAATCGCATGTGCAGGGTGTGTCGCGAAGCACAAGAATATTTCTTTCTCGCCGCTCGCCTTGCCCTACCCACATGTGGGCCACATGACAAAACATTCACAGCCATTGCTTCAATCAAATTTCCATCACCACAGGGCATTTCGCAAGGTCACTGTGCGGATACAATTCCTCCGTCTTATAGCATGTGTCCTGTACGCCGCTTTTGTAGTGTTAAAACCTAACCATGTACTTGTACAAATTGTGCCACATTCATAGTTGTGAGTGCAGGGGTTGGTGTCTAAGATTTCGTCCAAATTCAAGGCAACAAATGGCAAAATTTCACGGGTTTGGAGAAAAGCCCAATTCGCCATGGTGAGGGGGGTCCCTTCCAGCCAGTGCGCCAAGGTTGGGCATTGAAATCAGGCAACACCACATTATCTGATCGTCGGTGCACCATAAAATGAGGCAGAGTCTTTCAAACGGGCACCTAAAGGTTTGATTGGCAACTGTCGTCTGATCGCCGATTTCTATCCAAATAAGCAACCTTTTGGAAAATGAAGAAAGGAGCAGGGAGATATTTTCTTTTGTGTTTTGAGGCGCCCCAGGGGGTCTTAGCACCCGGTCTTTCCGACACTGATGCATTTTTGAACACTTGATTTTATATATGGAACGATACAGCGATTCTAGATAGGGAACGTTTGGTCTGCGACGGAGGAACTAAAACATCAACAAGAGTTCCCACCACGTGCCCAGCTGCTCTCATTGAGGGCTTAGTCGCACACGAGCAAAGTACCACGTATTGGCAATACGTAGTACACTGCTCGTGTGTGATTAAGCTCTGAGTCAGCCTCCGGATGCCGTTCACCACACCCAACCCATATCCCATTCAACCGATACTGCGCTCTTTTTAAAGTAATCAGCCCGTCCTACCCATCGCGGCGCCTGTTAGAAACCCGCAAACATCATTATTCCGTAGGCACTATCGACCATAAAATAGATTCCATTTCTCTTGCTGGGCCTGCAGTCATTCAGGCCCCCCAGAAAACAGCTGGGGTTGGAATCTATGGGTTCTAATCTGCGTCCACTCTGCCGCCTCGCCCACCTCCCTTGCTATGATATTTTCGAGTGCAGGTCTGTCTGTGGCCTATCACTTGTCAGAGAATCACAAAATTGAATTCGGCCTCTTCAACACCATTTGAGCCGCTGCGCTCCATAGCTGCCTCCAAACACAGGGACGAATCTCCTTATGCAAGCGTGAATCTGGAATTCCAAAATGGCTCAGGGTCAACTTCCTCCAGGCTTCCGTCCTCCACATGTCAACTGCCGAAATCATTCTTGAAGGCCCAACAACCGGCACATGGAACAGCCCACCCACACCGCTCATTGATACTTGAAGTTCTCCAATTTTCCAAACGTGGATTGAGTGTGAAATCGACATTGAACAAATCATGCATGCTGTTTATTGGGGAGAACTATGAGCTAATTGCTACCTCCTCAGCTTGATATGTGGTGTTTTTTAGCACGATGAACGTGACGATGCGTGAGAATAAATGGAAGATGTTATTGAAGCTTCATATGAAAATTCAGCATGTGCAGAATAGTGAATACAAAGCATATTGTGTTAACGTTCAGTTTGGCGTGGTGGGGTCATGACCACACTCCTGACGGAAGCAACTGCGATTGAGACGGGGTGTGAAGTGGAGACCAACCAGAGCTGAAGTGAGCACCGCTGCCATCGCCACCGACTCCTTGCTTCACTGCCCCCTTTCTTCTTTTGGTAGGGGAGAGCCTTGTAGAGGTTTTGCAGGGAGGAATCGTTCGAGGTCTGTGTCTGTGAACACGTGGAAGTACTTCCACTTGTGGTTCGTTGCTTCTGCACCGCCCATATGGGAATCTGGCAAGCCCAAACTGTTTTGAGAATAAAACTGAGTAGCTAGATCACTGTTTGAGACCGCAAATTTCGGTGCATGATTTACATGTGCTGACAGTTAAGGAGCTCCCTTCGCTCCCTTCGCCCTCATGTTACCGAATCTAACTTAGGATTCCCACCGATCGACGGCGGCCTTGACCATTGAGCATCCGCAAAGCCCTGCACGGGCCGCCGTACACGCTATCCCCACGTCAACATCTGGCTTTCTCCCGGGTACACCCTTAGGCTGCACTGAGCACAACAGCTGATGCCAAAATGCCCGGTCTTCCGCTGCTGGTTGAAAACTACTGCCAGAAAGAGTGGCCACAGCAAGGCGGCGCAAAGCAGGGCTTCGACGGCAACACTGCTGCACTTATTCCATGTCCTTGTATTTACCAGTGGCTTCTGGAGACTCATCTGCCTGAGAATGCCGACCATCGCGGAAGAAGACGGGGCACATGGCCATGCACAGGCTCCCATCCCCGCTGTGCTTCGCCGCTAGCCACGCCACCCGACTGACAAATCTCGCTTCAACTTCGACCAATGCTCACAGCCAACACGCCGAGCTCAAAACTTGTCGTCACGGAAGACAAGCATCGACTGCTGCCGCATGCATGGCCACTTCCTTCGTTGCGTGCTCTGTCGAATAATCTTCCTTTATTTGTTGTGAAGCAGTACATAATGCGGATGGGCGCTGAGGTGGCGGCGACAGGTGTTGTTGGAGCCATTGGTTTGCCTGCGCCCCGTCATCCCTGGGCGACCTCGTTCTTTAGGGTCTGGTCAGTTGCGAAAGCCACAAGGTTCTCCACAGTTGTTCGGGCGATGTTCGTGAGAGCCTCCTTTGTGAGGAATGCCGAATGCGGAGTGATCAGAACATTCGGATACGCCTTGAGGTTGGCGAAGCGCCGGTCCCAGAGCTTCAGTCTCTCGACAGGCGCGCAGGAAGTGAAGTTTTCAAAGAAGAAATTTCCTGAAATGGAGCTCAGGTTGTCAGTTGAAGCTGCAGTGAGGTGCGACACCCTTTCGCAACTCAACAGGATTGCGTTTCAGACATCGCGGCTTATTTGTATCAATATATCATGTAACGTTTATAGATTTGTTTATGTATTTTCCTTTTTAATTTTCGAACATTCATGTCCACGATTTTTTTCATTTTTTAATGCTTATTGTTTTGTTTTGTGTATATGATATATATTCAATTCAATACATTTAGGAAGGTGAGCTGATGAACACGTGTACAAATGGGATGAGAAACAACTTGCTCAACGTGATCAACAACACTACGCCGTCCAGTGCCTTGAGTCGAAGCCCGGATCGTCGCCCACCCCTTCCCGGCTAATGTTGTTTTCAGTGCATTTGCTTAACAAATGCAACATTAAACTTGCCCGATGGCCAAGTGCCGCAAAGGGCCCCAATGTTGGTCACCTTCATTTTCATACACATCCATCCCGGCGCCTCCCAGCTGCCCTGATTCCAGCGCATCCACAAGCGCATCGCTGTCAATGAGGCCACCACGGCTCACATTGATGAGCAATGCGGTCGGTTTCATCATTTCCAGCCTGCTCATGAAGACATTGCACAAGATATGACCGGGCAATCAACACAAGTACTACAGTGAACACTTGCATTGCGTTCGTCGAAGCACTGTGGTTCACGTGTTTTTTACGTACATGGACTCCTGCATCGAGATCGGGGCCCCATGCCCAACAACGGGTGTCATGTGTTGACCTCACCTTTCTTTGTTGATCATGTGGAAGGTGGATGGCAGCAAGGGGCAGTGGAGTGAAACGATGTCCGATTTTGCAAGGAGCTCTTCCAGAGGCATGTACGTCACATCCATGTCAACGCAGCGAGGATTGGCTGCTACATCTGTCGCCAGGACGCTGCATCCGAAACCCTGCGGCACGGTGACAGGCACACGCAGTCAGTTGACAGGAAGATACGGAGGGAAACATTCACTAGCAAAAAAAGGACCAAATAACACTTCTGCGAACACACATAAAAACATTTCATTAAAGCTCTGCACGCAACGAACACAAAAGTAACCCAAACCCGTAAACTTTGTGCACGTTTGAACACGTGTTATTTGGCCCTATTTTTCCTAGTCATTTACCGGCTGATTGCAACAGTTCCGCCAATTTAAAGGATTCCAGCCGCGTTTGCGGCAAGAGAGCGGAGAGACTGCAGGCGCAACGGCGCATATGGAGGGTTCGCTGAGGCCATCGTCCTCATGAGCGCGATACGGCATGATCATGTCGCTCTAGCCCAACACGAGGTGCGCACGCGCACACAGCTAAGTATGTCCAGCACAGGTTTCTTGGGCTATCAATTGAACTAAACTACTCTTAAATATGCTCCTTGTCTAAAATGCAAAATGCAAAATGCAAAGTGCAAAATGCAAATGCAAAACATCTCATGGGGAGCGCGCATATCCAGCATATTCAAAAAAATAGCTCGACAGTGCCCACGCGAAAAGTGTTTCCTCTTGTCGCTCGATGTGCAGCGACTGCTTCAACTTTTCCCAAACGGGGCTTCTCAAACAGTAGCTCCTCGCAAGAAATAAGATTTTGAGCGGATTCTCGACACTCTAGGAATGTCCGATACCTCTCATTTCCGGATATGAAGGTTGTGAAGGTCGTGAAGGGTACTAGGGACCCCAAACACTAAAATCTAAGCACCTTGGGCCCGAAAGTAACCTTTGCGACCTTAACGACCTTCATGTCTTCGCGACCTCGTGATTTGATGACCTTGATTACGCTCATGACCTTCATGACTTCATGCCTGTAAATGAAGGGTATCGGACATTTGTGACCGCTCCAAGAAGCGCGAACAGCTCGCGCACCCATCTGCGTGGCCCCCCGGGAAGCAGTGAGATGCGTTCACGCATCCAAAGCAATCCTGGATCCCGCTGCCCCAGCACGGCTTAGATACTTGCTTTGGGCCCTCCCATTTCCCTGACCTTCATTATAGCACAGAAGCAAGCTCCGATGGATCCTGTCCCAACCACTCCAACGGTCTTCCCATGCACCTCTGTTCCCTCCAGTCCGGAGAGGGTGTAGTTGCCTTGCCATATTCGGTTGTAAGCCAAATGGAGTTTCCTGAGAATGGCGCCCAACCATCAAGCGCGCACTCAGCCAGTGGTGCGGAAATACAAACATGTTAATATGATAGCTCTCATATCAAATTTTCAATCACCAGATGTTCAAATTTGGCAGGAAAATGCACGAAACTGTAGTGAATACGGATGAATTGCCCGGTTTGAGCTTGTGGCTTTCACCTGCAAAGCGATCAGCGCTGTGTGTGCCATTGCCATGCCGTCGAATCAGACAAACGAGCACCCTTAGCTGATGACTTTGTGGTTGCGTTTCATTAACTTTGGTCAGTTTACCTGTTAAGAGCCATCGCCAGCGCCACGGCATGCTCAGCGACAGATTCTGGAGAGTACGTTGGCACCCTTACGATCTTGATCCCCTGTGTTTCTGCTGCCTTCACATCGACTCGGTCATATCCGGCGCATCTCATGGCAATGAGCTTCACTCCTCCAGCAGCCAGGGCATCTATAACCTGGCGGCCGCATTGATAGGAGAAATTTCTTTCCAGTATTGCAAAGCGATTGGTAACGCAAACGCTACACTGTTGGATACTGTCCACACTCTGGTGCATTTTCAGCACTGCTGTCGTCAGCAATTGTGGGAAAGCGCCCTTCCCCACAATTGCACCACGTGGCGTTTCCCGGTGAACTGCCACTTTATGCGTTCCCCGGCTGACAGGCGCAACCCATGCTTCTCATACTCAAAAGTAAGTCGCATACCCTGGGAGTGGGCGTCACACACAATAACAACCACATTTTCAGCAGCAGGTAACGGCGTTAACGTGATGAAATTATCATCAAATCTAATGCGCTTCGTAAACTAACAATGCGCTACTTGCAACGCCGTTCAAGAAAGGAACCAAATCGCGCTCAATGGCCAAAGTTTTCCTGCATTCCGGATCGGCATGGGAAACCCTGCCGATGCAATCAGTGGTCAGAGATCACGGCGGCGGGCGTCGCACAGAGGAAGGGCTATCGCATTGTCAGCACGCACCCACGCGCCCCTGGCACGCACTGATTGAAGGGCGTGAAGCCCAACCTGTGAAGCGTCCATTGGGTGGAAGCGTGACCTGGATGGGGACGCCATATTCAGGAAATGGATGGATCATGTCCGAGACGTACACGGGCCACATCCAATTCGGTGTGAAGGGTCTGGATGTGTATGTGTGGCGCCCACATGCAGGACATGGTATTTCTGTGAGGGACGCAGCGCCTCTCTGGATTCATACCTTGCTGTCGCATCTGTCATTCACGAACAGACACACAGCGTCAAATCCGTTGGCCAGGCAAGCCGTGTCGGTGTCCAGGCGGTGCTGCGCAACCGAAACGACACATGAATCAACTCGACCGCCACACCAAATGCACCGCGTGAAGATCCTGAAATGAATGTTGTGCTATCCATTCCGTGTCCACGAAGGCGGCGCTTGGTTGCCATGGTTCAAGCAACAGTAGAACTGGCACGAGAAATGCGCAAAATTGTTTTTCATCTCTTGTCAGATTGTGTGACCGTTCTCAGAGCCGTCGCACCACGCAAGAGCGTATTGCTATCTTCTCAAATTCGTCTGTGCAAGAGTTCATCCGTCCGGATGTCAAGCATTCAGTGCTCGATTGGCAGTGTCCTTTCGGAAGGACAGGAGTTCGTCGGTAGAGTACAGACTGCGAAGGGAGCCTGTTGATGACGATATTTCGCTTTGAGTTGCGCACAGGCTCAACGGTAGAGGGCGTGTATGCTGAGCCGCGCAAAAGGATGCGCAATTGCCCGAGCACAATTTCGTTGCCTGCTTGCATGCAGCAAAATGATCCCTATTTTCTTGGCATGTTTGGGCTCAGAGGTTAGAGTCTGGGAAGTGCTGTCCAGCAACTTGTCAGTGCTTCTAACACATGACAGGATACGTGTGCCCCGAGCGTCCCGCTGTGCGGGATGCACGCATGCTGGGATGGCGGCACCCGTGCAAGAGTTCCACCGACGCTGGCACCAATGCGCTGCGCCCAGTGGCAAATTGCATATGCGACACTCCACACGCCGTGTGAATCGCTTGAAGTCTCCCTCACATTGATTGTCCCCAAACAAGCCAGGGACCTGCCGGCTGCCTTTTTGCGTCAACAGGCAGTACTTCTTCGATCGAAATGGTTTCGGCGGTGATCGCCAAAACCAGTCAATGTGAATGTGGCAATGTGAACGTGGCACCGACTCATCCACGTGTCGGGCAAAACATGAAGCTGACGCCCACCTTGCGCGTTTCGTAGGACGACCCCGAGCTGGACGTCACCCCACCCCACCCCACCCGCTCACCGCGAAGAAGGCGGACTTGGGGAACGCCGGCAACAGGGCCTCCTCGAAGTGCGGCTTCATATACGGCGCCGAGGAGAACACGGCGACCTTGAAGTCCTCGAGCACTGCCTCCCCCGCGGCTCCCAGCTCTCCAGCCACCGATCCGGACAGCGCGGCCGCCACAAGATGGCGCGGCGATCGGCACGGCCGCCCCGTTGCGCCCAAGCGCTGCGCCCGCCCAGCGAGACTTGGCCGGGATCCGCCCGACTCTCCTCGTTGGCGGCTCCGTGCTCGGGCGGCTGCTCGCTGATGGTTCCGAGCCAGGCAGGCGTCGCCGCCGACAGGTGGTAGCGATCGGGTCCGCATCGCGGCGAGGGGGCACGGTGAGGCCGGACTGGAGGGGGGGGGCCGGGGCGAGAGATGGCGGTTTCAGTTAGCGAGGAGGGGTGGCAGGTGGCCGCGGCTCGATGCGCATCTTGTGTGGGAGGGCGACTTGAGGGTGGGGGGAGGAAGGCGGGCGGGCGCGGCGGACCTCGAGGGTGACTAACTCGGTACAGCGATGGGGGCTCGGGACGCTGGCGCAGATTGAGCGGCGGCTGGGGACGTGGCTCCTCGTCGTGGCTGACGGGAGGGCGCGGAGCGGCGCAAGTTGAAGTGCTGAGAATGAAATTAGACCCTGTGCTTTTGTGATTGTCGACTCTTGTTTCGACAGCCTAAACCCTCAACCAAAACACTGAACCCACTGACCCACGTTGGCCTTGTCAGCAGAAGAGGAGGGGATCTTCAAGAAAAAGAAATGGGGACTGATATATTCTCGAAGTACTGGGGCAACTGCGGTGCCACTACGGTGGTTTTCCAGAATGTGGCACAAGCGAAGGACAAAAGCGAATCGTCGCAGCCACAAAGGCAACCTGCAAGCGAATCACAACGCATTTGTCGCGATTCGCTTGCGGGTGTTTTTCAATGGCTGCAGCGATCAGTTTTTGCGCTTCGCTGGGGTGCATTGTTAAACGAGCAGGGTGTGTGGCTGCGGTGGTTAGCTGTTTAGTCCTTGCTTGCGCCGCATCGCTTAAATGAGCCACGGCGAGCGTTGGCAAGTGTGATGGTCGTCATCGGCACTCGCGCAGACCAGCTGTTGTGGGGATATCGTGCACATGCTGAACAGGTTCCCGCTCGGCAACCGCAATTTCGTCGGCCAGGTTTCGGCCACCTTCACGTCTTCCATCGCAGTCAGATAGCCTTTACAGCTCCTGGCAGACTTCCTTGATGCCGGGCTCGCCGAGAATCGATCCTCTCGCAGGCATGCCTGTGGCCGCTGGCGTGCACTGCGCGAGAAGTGACTAATAAGGACGGGCCCGGCCGAAATCAGAGGTGCAAAGTACTGGCCAGCATGTTGCGCCAGGTACACAACCAGTACCCATCATGCTTCACAAACGCCATACCTATCACGCGTAGTCACAGTGACACCTGCGATGCTTAGCTGCCACGGTCGCTTAAAAAACTTTCAGCATCAAACATTACTCGAAGTAGTCGCCAAACCTCCAATATCTGCAGAGCTTCCCTTTCACTGTATTGTTCCTCATTCCTTCAGTCTCCACCCGTTTACGCCAACCTGCCTCAATGTGCAAGGCAGCTGTAACAATCTACAAACAGCAAAAAAGCAAGCGAGAAGTGGCAATACCTGGTTTACCAAATCAGACTGCCAGCAAACCACTGCATGCGGCGCCAACCCAGCTTCCCCGCACCAGCACACATGTGATCCTCCACAATGACCTTAGAAACGTGCATCACAGTCAAATCAACCAATGAAGAATATTGCGGATCGAGGCATCAACAAATAATATCTCGTCGCGGGCCATTCCCTTCCACCGGACACCAACGGAGTAATGCGCAACGATCAAACAAAGAAAGCATGAAGCACATGCATCAACGCGCCTAAGCGACTCATGGCGGCCCATTCCTATCCCACGGACACAAAGTCCTTAAGCTTTGTACTTCAAACTCCGTCTCCTTCAAAGCTCTGTGAGCGCCGATCGGCTTGCGCTGGGCAAAGAACAAGGCTACTCCGGTTTCGCCAACGAATGCACGGCGCACCCACTCGCCCCCATCTCCAGGCTCCAGCCTTGGTCTCCAGTCTCCAGAGACCTACATCGGCTTGACTTCGTTCTCCAACGGCTGTCCAGTTGCAAACGCAGCCAGGTTGTCGCGGGTGGTGTTGGCGATATTGTTGAGCGCCTCGACAGTCAGGAAAGCGGAGTGCGGGGTGATCAGGACGTTGGGGTAGGACTTCAGCATAGCGAACCGCCGGTCCCAGTTTCTCACGCGCTCTTCGGAGGTGTAGGAGCTGAAGTCGGTGTCGAAGAGGTTGCCTGGCGGGGAGCAGCATGGTCACGTGCATTGCAGAAATTGGCGATCAGGGGACGCTGTAAAGGGACAAAAACTGCCTAGGTGCAAGTACAGCAAATGGTCACGACTTGTGCAATGTTGGACGCGGCTTCTGCTGTAACAATCCAGTGCGACAGCAATTTCGACCATGGTTTCACCGCAGCAAAGATTTTTCGAGTTAGACGTTTTCTTGCCAATGGCGGAAGCGGCACCACTCCTGCCAGTGAGTGCCGCGCAGCGCATCACTTTCCACAATTGCCAAAGAGAGTTTTCTGGGAGGAAAAAAGACAAAAAAAACAGTGGGGGCCCGGGTGGGGGATGGGAGCTGTGGGGAGAATTCTGGAATGCTTGCGGATCATCAACAGGTGCGATCCACAGCTGCTCGCGGCATTTCTGGCATTGTGGGTAGGGGTGGAGAGATGCTCCTCGAAGCAAGTTCAGAAGAGCTCGCTGGCCGGCCAGTTCTAGTTGTCCTAAAGTGCAAGCACGTTCAGCACATTGCGCATGTACGCATCTCACTTCAGGGTGACCTGGGAAATTTCACGTGCATCGTAAAACCCTTTCGCCAATGCCGTGGGCAATGTACTGTGACGCTGCATGTGTTGTGAAAGTAGTGGGCTGGCGAAACATCTGCTTGAAGGAGTTTTTCACATCGCGGCTCCGTTCAGGATCCCATGCAGCTACTCCCTTCGAAAGCTTGAAGAGGTAAGCGGGGCAGCTGTGTGAGACCTTGAATCAAAGGCAGGAATCGACGACGGGTGGCACAATTGCTTACGGATACCCTGGCGCGTTTGCGACGTTTGTGCTTCCAAGGACTTGCGATCTCGACGTATGCTCAGACAACGGTGCACAACCTCTTCTCAGGTTGGGTGACTGTCACGGGGCCATGGTGGCGATATTGCACAATTCCGGAAAAACAACGTTCTCGCTCTCATCCATGATTGCCACAGGTTCTGACACAGACATTTAAGATAATACAGCAAGGTTATCCAAAACATATGTTTTGTAATGCGCGTGTAGTGATAATTGAAAACAACAAGTGAAAGCGGTTCACATCATTTCCAGATTACTCCAGCACAGCGATGAGCCAAGTGTAAGGATCCCAGCAATGGTCAGGAGCATGCGCAAATGACAAGTGTCATCCTTCACACAAAGTCCTGCTCTATGATATGCCAAATGATTGTAACAGCTGCTGTGAGCATTCATGCACGGAAAAACAAGGACGGTGGCTGCGCCATAACATGCCATCAACAGCCATAGTATATGTACAGCCATTGCGAAACAACATCTGTTCCCTCCAAGATTCTGTACTTTGCACCTCCGGTTCAAGTTCAGGATGCAGCACATGCTCATGCACATCGCCAGCTCTCTGGCAAGCGCTCAACATGCAACAAAGTGACCAGTACCAAACGTCAAGCACCGCCAATATGGGTGTGATGGCCAGAGTGTGGCAAGGTGCTGACCAATCCAAATAATCCTCAATATTTACCTTCATTCTCGTAGACGTCCATGGCGCACCCCCCGATTTTACCATACTCCACAGCTTCCAGGAGTGCATCTGTGTCCACCAGGCCCCCACGGCTGACGTTGATCAGCATTGCATTGGGCTTCATCAAGGCCAATCTGCCTCACACAGTGACGGGTCTTCAGAACCAGCACAAACGCTCACACCCACTGCCATTTGAGGACACGGTTTCGCCAGCAGCCAATTGACAGTGTGGCTGTCGTGGTGTGAGCAGCAAAGGTGAGCTGCTGCAGCCTTGTTGGCAGGCACGACGGTGCTAAATAGTTGAGGAGGGCATGAATACTGAGGCATGACACAAGCAAGCAAAGACTAAACGTGCCCCTCCCCCATCCCTGGAGAATGCTACATGGGTCACTGCCCTTGATGACCCCTACACTTCACCCCAACACATAAGAAAGGTCACAGTTCTGTGGGTGAAACCTCCATTACAGGAGCATTGAAACGTGCAAGGCAACACAAAACAGCAATCCTTTCGTCTGGGACCAGTGTAATGTCAGCAGACAGGTTGGCTTCATGCACACAGCACATTGCCATGTCAAAGTGTCTGCCTTGCAAATGGGCCCTTCTTCCAGTGCTAGAATCAGAAGAGTGCAAACTTCATGCACACTCTTTGCTCAGTAACACTGCTGATGTGATGTTTTGGGAATCAGATCGAGCACCCTTCTAGTGCTTGCTGGCACACACCTTTCCCTGTTGATAATGTGGAAGGTGGAAGGCAGCAGTGGGCAGTGCAGTGATACCACATGGGACGATGACAGCAGTTCCTCCAGGGAGACATACTCTACGCCCATATCGATGCAACGAGAATTGGGCTTCAGGTCGTGTGCAAGCACCTTGCATCCGAAACCCTGCTATTGGGGAGGGAACAGGCAAATTCAGCACTTATCTGCAGCGACTGCATGCCCCTGGTATACTGCAGGCTGATAAACGACACATGTGGTCCCGATGACAGCTGCCATCAGCATCCCGCAACAGACAACTAAGCATGGGCACATCTTCAAACAAAATTTAACGCCAGCCCAGTACTGTATTAACACAGCCAACAGCACCTCTGCGTTGAGCACTGTGTTCAGTAATATGCTCTCCATGCACATAATCCTGTTTCTGCGGTGGGTATTCACTTGCTCCCATTTCATCTGATGTTGCACAAATAGGTACAAAATCTTGAACTTGTCCCCCATGAGTTTCATTAGTCAAACTGCAGAGCAAGATTTGTCACAAAATGAACTTCCCTTCATTATATACACAATAACATCTTGAGAATTTTGTTTGCGTGCACTACAGACTAGATATTTTGGCTGGTGCCCAGAAGCCTGGTGACTACTGCCATATTTTGTCCTCATTTCATTCATCTCGATCTGCGTGTTCTTGGGTTCCGATCCCCTTCCGACTGTGCGCCTGGGTGGTGTGTGGAGAGTGTATGTTGTGATTTCAAACAAACTCGATTGGACCTCTTCCTGCGCCCCAAATCACCTGCATGTTGCAAAGGTTTCGTTCGCTTGGCCCATTTCTGGCTACTGCTTTTGAAGGAACGGCCCAATGGTTGGAACTGTACTTTGCCATTGCATGCCTGCTAACCCTGACGGACAAAACAGCATTGTGCACTGTGTTGATGACATTCAACAGATGCATCTATCAAATGCACACACTTCACTCGCTGTTGCTGCAGTACCTTCATAATCGAGCACACGCATGTCCCAATGGATCCTGTCCCAACAACACCAATCGTCTTCCCGTGCACTTCATTTCCCACCAGTCCGGACAGAGTGTAGTTGCCCTGCCACACGCGATTGTAGGCCAGGTGGAGCTTCCTGCGGCACTGAATGCAGAGAGTGAGGTCCACTGGCTGGATGGTCACTGAGGAGGTTCAACCCAGACATTGCAGCGATGTGTGCCATTAACGTTCGTAGGAACAGCAAGATGCAACTTTCAGCTGAGATCGCCTCACTGTGGATGTTGCAGAACACTGTCACGCCCCCAAGTCATGAGGAAGTACCAAGCTCAGTGCTGTCCATAATTCAGACCCAAGGCATCCTGCTGCTGTGGCAAAGTATTTCAAGGGCAAATGGTTTTGTGGTTTTGGCTGTTCGGTGATGCATCCATGAATTCAAGTTCTCCCTACAAATCAACAAAATTTGTCCAGCGCAACAATTTTCACCACCACAGTATTAGCCACTTGCACTGCACAATACCTCTGAAACAACAAATTGAAGCAAATGTGCTTTGAACCTTATGCTCACACAACAGATCTAGCTTGTATTCCAATACTTCAAGCTGACATGAAGCAATACACTGCTTCACCCATCCAAACGCACAAACATATGACGAATTCACTGACATTCACTCCACAACTCAGGAGCACAGGTCCCCTTCCTGCACAGCCCACCTGTTAATTGCCAGTCCCAAAGACACAGCATGCTCTGCAACTGACTCTGGAGAGTACGTGGGCACCCGAACAACCTTGATCCCACGCTCGTTTGCTGCTTTGATGTCTACACGATCATACCCAGCACACCTCATC
Source organism: Ostreobium quekettii (assembly GCA_905146915.1). Classification (NCBI taxonomy): domain Eukaryota; kingdom Viridiplantae; phylum Chlorophyta; class Ulvophyceae; order Bryopsidales; family Ostreobiaceae; genus Ostreobium; species Ostreobium quekettii. Next base: position 925 of record CAJHUC010000827.1, on the reverse strand, counting down.
GCAATCACTTTCACCCCTGCCTCAGCAAGGGCATCGACGGTCTGCAAGCCATGGATTCCAACTTTCAGTCCTACAACATTGCTTGCAAACAACATGTGCACCAGCAACCAACATTCTGCACTTGATCCTGCTTTCCAAATGCCATGTTGGAAATGGCTCTGTAATTGGATTGTGCCACAGCCCTCCCAGGTGGAACACTGAAAGAGCCCAGCAATTATAGCTGTCTGATGTGCAAGTTGTCCAAGCGCCACGATGACAAAGGCCGCCACAGGTGAGCAGCTCACACACACACACACACACATACACGTGTGGGAATATTGACACTTGCACCTGTGCAACCTGACAATCTGCAGCCCCCCAGTTTGGCTACTGGGGCGCAGAGGCGTGCTCTAGGTAAGGAACAGGACTGAAACCAGCCAAAGCAAAGCCTGTCAGTGTATTGTTGGATGGTAACAGAGAATTCACGGAGAGATATTCTTCTCTAGAGGGGTCCAACCATCATATGTGCAAGACTCCCAGACAAAGCCTGTGCCCACCTCCTCGCTGCAGTTGTCATTAACAAACAAGCAAACAGCATCGAAGCCCTGCGCAAGATTTGCAGTCTGGGGATCCAGATGAGTCTGCAACACAACAAACAAACTTTCCTTTGGCAGCTGTTTTTACGAAAGCACAGCACGTTGCAGCAGACAAAGGATACACCACTCTCATCAATATTCATAACATGACAGAATACCTGCCCACCAGCTTGCTAAGAAGAACAGTTATTGTGAGATAACATCTGCATCACAATACCCTCCCAACGTCTTCAACATGCTGGCGTCTTTCCCATGGCTAGGTCGCTCAACCAAGACACTGCTGCAACGGTGCGCAACAGTGTACTCGAGGTGAAGCAGCGTGCGCTGAAGAACCGAACCGAGTGTTGCAA